>WFIV01000022.1:0-193568 GCA_009756565.1 Metschnikowia sp. UWOPS 03-167b3
ACGTTATAGGTCACGTTATAGGTCACGTTATAGGTCACGTTATAGGTCACGTTATAGGTCACGTTAAAGGTCACGTTATAGGTCACGTTATAGGTCACGTTAAAGGTCACGTTAAAGGTCACGTTATAGGTCACGTTAAAGGTCACGTTAAAGGTCACGTTAAAGGTCACGTGAGTGGCCACGTGACCGGCGCCCCTGTGCACGCCACGGCTGCGCACAGGATGCAGGCTCAAATGGAGCGCATTGTTGTATCGACTGATCTCCCATGGAAACTTCCCGTCTCTTAGGCTCGCCCCATAGGGACCGCAGCAACCGGCCCAAGAGGCCGCCGCTCCTCTCGGTGCCCAGCAAATTGTCGTTTCGGAGCACCATCTCGCTCGAGCCTGCTTTGGAGCACCACGAGCTCGGGCCGCACGAGGCTTGTGCGCTCCACATCAACCAGAACTACCGCCGGCCCCTCGACCGCCTTGCGTACTTGGCCTATTATTTCCCCATGCTAAGGTGGTTGCCCAGCTATAAGCCGCGCGACGCTTTGGGCGACTTCGTTGCCGGGCTCTCGCTCGCCAGCTTCCAGGTGCCGCTCATGATGTCGTTCTCCACGTCGTTGGCCAAACTCCCGCCGTTGGTGGGTCTCTATTCGGTGGTGGCGGCCTCCTTGGTGTACGCCGTGTTCGGCGGCGTCCCCACGTTGATTGTGGGGCCGCTGCCCAGCACCGCGGTTCTATATGGACAGGCCATCCATGCGCTCCAGAATGGCGGCTTCGACTTGCTGTCTGTGCAGGTGAGTGCCATTCTTTCTGCTGCCACGGGCGGAATCCTCTTGGCCGCGGGGTTGTTGCGCTACGGCTTCTTGGACCGCGTGCTCTCTCGCGCGCTCCTCAAGGGCTTCATTGGCGCCATGGGCGTGATCATGATAGTGAACCAACTTGCCATCCAATTGGGCTTGCAGGACCTAGCCGGGAAATACCCTTCCCACACCATCGTGGAGAAGGTGCGCTTTGCGGCGCTTCACGTGTCCCAAGCCCACCGCCCCACCGTGCTTGTGTCTCTGGTGACACTTGTGGCGGTGCTTATGCTCCGGCGCGTCAAATCCCTCATGGTGAGCCGCGGAGTCACGCTGGCCGTGTACATTCCCGAGCTCTTGGCCATGGTTGTGGTGGCCACGATCCTCTCCTACAGATACGACTGGGAGGCGCGTGGCATCGCCATCGTCGGCGACCTCCAGCCCCCGAAATCCCCGGGCTCCGGCGAGCCGTCGCTTCTTGTCAACCCTTTCAACCCCGCCACGGTGCCGCTTCTCAAGAAGGCGTTTTCCACGTCGCTCTTGTGCCTGATCTTGGGGTTTTTTGACTCCACCACGGCCTCCAAGGCCCTCAGCTCGAAGTACAACTACACCATCTCGTCGAACCGAGAGTTGATTGCGCTAGGCGCAGTCAATCTTGCAGTGAGCTTGGTGGGCGGCATGCCATCGTTTGGGGCGCTCGGGCGGTCCAAAATCAACATCTTGGCCGGCGCGGGTTCGCCGCTCTCCAGCGTGTTCATGGCCGGTGCCATTGTCTTGGCCATCTACTACTTGCTCCCGTTCCTATACTATCTCCCCGAGTGCACGCTCTCATTGAGCACCACGATCATCGGCATCACCGTGATCGAGGAGGTGCCGCAGGATGCCGGGTTCTTCTGGAGGATCGGCGGCTACGACGAGATGGCTGTTCTCGGCGCCGTGTTTGCCGCCACGTTGTTCTGGAGCGTGGAGACGGGCGTGGTGTTGGGGATCCTGATAGCGGTGATGCGGCTCATGCGCAGCGGCACGCGGTCGCACATCCACGTTCTCGGGCGCATCTCCAACACGTCTGCTTTCCGCAATGCAGACGAGCTCATCGAGGAGAGCTTTTTCGAGGCCGACAGTGCGGACAGCGAGACCTGGCGCGCGGAGTGTTCGCCGGGCCGGCCCGCGGTGGCCGAGATGGAGCACATTGACGGCGTGCTCATTGTGCGGATTCCGGAGCCGCTCTCCTTCGCCAACATCGGCGACTTGAGGCGGCGCTTGGCCCGCATCGACAAGTTCCACTCGCTCCTGGTGCACCCCTCGCAGCCGGGGTTGGACCCCGGCCTTGCCACGCGCTACGTCATCTTCGATTGCAAGGGCATGACTTCGCTCGACGCGTCGGCCACACAGGAACTCTACGAAATCGTCAAGCGGTACACGCTGCACCTCCGCGTTGCCTTCAGCAGAGTGCCCACGGACCAAGGGGTGCGGCAGATGTTGAAGAGGCTGGGGATCCGGGCCATGGTCAACGCCACCATGCAGGACGGCCCCGGGGCGGTTCCGAGCTCCAGCGGCCTCGGGCACGGGTTTTTCTTGAGCATTGACGAGGCGCTCCGCCGGCTCCCCGAGGATGCGTGATCGGTTGGGCAGATGGTCGGGCCGATCCGTTGGGCAGATGGTCGGGCCGATCCGTTGGGCAGATGGGCAGATGGGCAGATGGTCGGCCATGTCTGCAGAGGCGATGGTGTGGGGACCGTGCTTATGTGCAGTGCGGGCGCGAGGACAATGTCTAACAAATTTGGCTAGTGTCTAGCGGATATTTGGCCCCACCACTTGCCCCAGGCACACGGCATCACAAGGAAAACGCCAGCATCACACGGAAACGCCAGCATCACACGGAAACGCCAGCATCACACGGAAACGCCAGCATCACACGGAAACGCCAGGAACACCCCCAACGTCCCGCTTACCATGATTGCAAGGAGATTTCAGTCCAGCAGCTCCAGGTTCAAATTCTACGACCTAATCAAGAAGAGCAACCGGCATCCCGTGCACAACCTACTGCCGGCGCATGTCCGAGCCAACCAATCTGAGAATGGCAGCCAAGGCGGCAGCAGCAAAGGGCAAACGGCCAATGATCCTAGCCGGGGCGGCGCTGCAAGTCGGCAGGCCAAGTCCTTCCAGGGAAACTACACTATAGACAAGGCCAGCGCAGAGGAGCGCATCCGAAAAGTGTTTGGCGGGCGGATTGCAGGCGAGGACCGCCAGAGCTCGAGCCGGCGGCTCATAGGCCAGCCGCGCATCATCGCCGGGATCAAAGTCCCGGACAAGCCCAAGGAGCCGGACAACTGCTGCATGAGTGGGTGTATCAACTGCGTGTGGGAGACGTACAACGACGACGTGAAGGAGTGGAATGCGCAGCGGAGCCGCGCGGCCAAGCGCTTGGTGGAGCGGGGCGGCGTGTGGCCCGCAGACTTCTATCCGCCTGTGCAGTTGTTGAACAAGGAGAATCTTCCGGAGAGTGTAAGCAAGGAGGCCGCGGCGGCGTCGCACTTGGGCAAGGCGGGAGCGCCGGGGTCGTCGGGCGAAGGCTGGGACTCTGTGCCGGTGCAGATCCGGGCGTTTGCGGAGATGGAGAAGAAGTTGAAGACCCGCCGCAAGCTGTCTAAAATGGCGTAGGTGGGATTGAATGAAGGGAGAGGAAGACGAGGGGAACGAGACAGGCAGGAGACAGAAGACAGAGAACAAGACAGAAGACAGAGAACAAGACAGAAGACAGAGAACAAGACAGAAGACAGAGAACAAGACAGAAGACAGAGAACAAGACAGAAGACAGAGAACAAGACATGAAGACAGGAGACAAGAAGAGAACAGTACCAGACCTTCAACTCCAGTACCTACAGCCCCAGAACAGCCCCGCTGTCATGAAATGGAAAATACAGGCCAAATACATCAGGTGGGAACGGTCCAGAGAGTCCAGGATGTCTAGAGCTCGAAATATCACATTTATTCACTATTGGTCAAGATCAAATCCACGTGAGCACGGCCTTATTGGTCAAGAAACCCACGTGAGCACGGCCTTATTGGTCAAGAAACCCACGTGAGCACGGCCTTATTGGTCAAGAAACCCACGTGAGCACGGCCTTATTGGTCAAGAAACCCATGTGAGCACGGCCTTATTGGTCCAAGTCGAGGCCCCTGGTCTTATAGAAAGCCTTGGCCTCATCGATCTGCTGCAACAACTCGCGGTAACTGCCCTCCTTGTCCTTGAAGGTGAGCACCCCCCACCCCAAGGTGCCCAAGGCATAAGCGCCGAAGGTCACCAACGCCCACCAGGGAAGGTAGGGCAAGATCTCGTCGTGGATCAATTGGCCCGTGGGGATCACGCCTGCGTATGCCGCAAAGTACACGGCGCTCAATGCGAAAAGGGCCACTGCCGCTTCGGTTGCTTTGGTCATGGTTGTGGAGCGGAGGAGGTGGAAGTTGTCTTTGACGTGGTGTTTCGCGGTACTGCACCCAGGCCCGGCGCGGCACATGCAGGAACACCCGTACATGTGCCAATGGGGTGGGATAGCCTGGGCTGTGCTGAATGGCAGTGTTGGTCATGTTGGTTCCATGGTCTCAGCCTAGTGCCGGGAGAGCTTGCTTTAATGTTGCTAAGGTTTGATCACAACGATGTTGTGTGCGCGTCAGAAGAATTCCACATCGGATGAATTCCTCATCGGATGAATTCCACATCGGAAGAACTCCACATCGGAAGAATTTCACATCGGATGTTTCACTTGTCCTCCCGAACAATTTGGGAACGCTTTGAGCAGGGTGTTGGTCGATTCATCATTGGTCAATCTGCATGCGCTCCCCCGAAGCCTCCGAACTTGTCCAAAAATGACTTTTATCCATTTTCATGGTGCAAATCAGTATCAGCCATTGCTATGTTTGCATTTGCCAATACCCTTTGCTTGCTAGTCCCATTCTGCCATCCAGTGGATAGACTATCTGTTGACGGTGAACAGTTGATTGGCTACCATACTCTCCATTCCCATTTAAACCATGGAACCGATCTCTATCGGAGGGTCCTCGGAGTCTATGCATTCCAGAACGCCCATTTCCTGTTGATATCATAGTTCTTTGATATGGAGCTGGTGATGATGGTCTGCTGCTAGGCACCTATATGGAAACCCGCTGATTGCACCTGTTAGGCATGGCAGGTCACCTCATAACACCATGGGAAGAGACTACCGACGGATACACCTTTGACCTGCGATGCGGCTTAAGGCGGGAATCGCCAGTAACCCCGCATGAGGGAGGTTGTCCCCTTGCGATAGAAGATCTTTGAGGTTGCGACTTGGGATCACCCGTTGCAGCTAATGCCCTCGCCTAGACTATCCCGATTGGCGTTTCCCGAGATAAAGCCAAGATTGGCCCGATTGGCCTGATTGGCCCGATTGGCTTTTCCCGAGATAAAGTGCTAAAGGCTGTGACAGACAAGGCCTTGGCCATGTTCTTCATAATCCCCTTTGTTTCAGAGATCATCAACGAATCTTCTCTGAGTACTAGACGTCACCAACGAATCTAATATCCTATGGTCACCGAAGGCGTAACTGTTTCACGTTAGCTTATAGTTCAATACAGCTGATGCCATGAATGATTCCCTGGAAAATAGGTGATGTAAACCCCAACAAAAATCAGTAACACGTAAAAACCACGAGCTGAGATTTAATAGACCAGCTGCACCAGCTGAGCTTGAGTTGGACTACCCAGAGTGCAAATGCCCACGTAAATCGTTCCAAAAGAGTAAGATTTTGGCCTCTCTCTTCTGTACTTTCTGTACTTTCTGTACTTTTCTGTACTTTTCTGTACTCTCATTTCATGGGTCCTATCGCCAGGTCTTCCTCCACTGACGACTGAGACAAGTGCCGACTGAGACAAGTGCCGGCTGGGGAAATAAAATCAGGTTGCAACGGTTCCGCTCGGACTGGGTACTTCTCAAGAGCACTCGTGCAGTTCCTAGTCAGAAATTTCCGCATATCTTCATGATTCAAAGTGACGTTTGGCCACGGAAGAACCATTTCTCTGTCCCCACACACGTCACAATGGATACATGATACATCACCCATGTATTCGCCGGTCCAAACAGGTCACAGAAAACCCAGCTGGATCTCGTCTTGTTTGATGAACCCGACCAAAGAGCTGAGCTTGGCAGCCGTGCGCTCGTCCACCTGCTTGATGCGCTTCATGATATTCTCCTCTGTTGGAGGCTCCTTTTCAATTTGCTCGTCGTCTTCGTCATCTTCATTGTCCTCCTCGTCTCGCGGGTCGTCGGCGGCATCGTCTCCACCGTCCGAGCCAAGCGAGTCGTTCTCTTCGTTGGCCGCAAGCTCGGGGTCCACAACGTCATCGATGCTTGGCCGCAGCGGAGTTTTGACATAGTCGGTTTGAACAATCTGCGCCAATTTGGCCGCATCCACGGGCTCCTCTTTCTGCAACTGCCGGAGCTTGTAGCGGATGATCCGACGGATGGTCTCCATGGGCTGCTTCTGGATCCAGCCGTCCTGCGAATCCACAGCGTCACGAAAAAAATTCCCGTCGCCCTTTGCCTGCGTGTCGTGCACCAACTTCAAGATGTCTTCGTCGAGAATGTCGCCGATTTGGTAGTTGACCGCCTTGGGAAGCCTGCGGCCGGTGAATAGGAGAAACTCGGAGATCTGCACGTCGCTGTCCGGATGGTGCATGCGGATAGTGTTTGGAGTGACCTTGGGGGTCGGGATGCGGCCGTTTCCGCCCGGGTTATACTTTGTTCGGAGCCCTTGGAGCCGGAAGTACTCACTCTGGTAGACCCAGAAGGACTTGTCGCTTCTTGGGTTGACGCCAAGCTTCACGTTGCAGAATCGCCACGGCCCATTCTTGTAGCAGAACGACACGTACGGTAACGCCTCCTTCACCGCCAGCTTGAGCGCCTCGGGCACCACGTCGATGAGCAGCTTGCGCAACCAGATGGGCTTGAGTGCAAAGAGGCCTTCGAGCTTCTTGATACACTCATAGAGCTTCTTATCGGCGTACTCGTGCAGGAGATCGCTCTCACGCAACCACTGAAGCCTGGCCACAATCTCGGGGAGCGCCACGGATGGAATTGTATCCTGATAATAGTCCACGGTGTTGGTGAACAACTTTTTGGCATCGGACTTCATCACCACCCTGCGGTCGCCGTTTTCATCCACCACGGTCACGGTGAAGGGGCTCGATTGATATCGGTAGTCGAACGGAAACCGGACGCCGCTGAAGTGCGGCGGCGGGATGAGCTGGTGGTCCTTATTTTCAAAGAAGGCGCCCTTTTTGAGCTCGTGCTTGGCGGGCTCAAGCTCTTGGTCATAGTACTTCCGTATGTCCTCGAAGCGGTGGTTATCAAGAATGCCAGTGCGGTACTTTTGGACCGTGGCATTGTTCTTGGTGGACATCTGGAAGTCCGCCATGGCCCGAAAACTGTAGTTTTTGTTAACAATTGCCACGGGCTCGATGTTTGGATCGTCTGCATCGTCTGCATCGTCTGGATCGCCATGTGCAGTGGAACCGGCTGGAGCACCATTGGCTTGTACACCTCGCACACGGGTTCCTTGATCCGCAAGCGCTTGGTCACTCTCCAGGGCCTTCTGCCACTGAAGGAGCTCTCGGATTGTGTACTTGCCCTTATTGGCATGATAGTCTGGCGGTAAGCACCGCCTGGGGATGCGAACCTTGACAATGATTTTCTCCCTGCGGTTCACCAGCGCCAGGACTGGGTGGTGGAAGGGGTCGTTGCGGAGCCGGAGTTCAAGGTTGCGCTCGTCCACAGAATGGCTGGATGGCTGGATAGGCAGCTGGCGGTACTGGGAGTTGGCAGCCCGGCGGATCTTCTCTGGACCGCCCAACATGGCGATGGCCCGGGCGGAATTCTTCACCACGAGAGGCAATTCCACTGCAACCATGTGCGGGAGATCGAGCGAGTGTTTATGCGCTAGCTTGCCCGCCTGGATGTGAGGCTGCATGTGAGGTTGGCTGTCTGGGCTGTTCTCTTGCATGTCCACTGGGTTGTCCACTTGCATGTCCACTGGGCTGTCCACTGGGCTGTCCACTGGGCTGTCCACTGGGCTGTCCACTTGCATGTCCACTGGGTTGTCCACTTGCATGTCCACTGGTTTATCCACTTGGCTGTCCGTCTGTATCATGGGTGTGTGTGTGAGGACGTCTGCGCCAGTCAAGAGTGGAGTAAAGCTTTAGAAAGACGGAGCGCGCAGTTTCTACACTGCGCGAGCACTGAGCTCTGATTTCCCGATTCGTCGCATGGTCAATGCACTCGACCGAAGCTCCTTCCATTAAGAGTGGGACAGGAATTGGCATCCAAGATTCTGTCTGCGCCACAATGAACTTTTAAACCCCTTCGGTCAAAAAGCCTTCTGTTATTCTAGCTTCTTCACTGATCGCGTCTTGCAGGTTGGTATGTCATTATTGTAGTCGATTAATCCGGCAGAGAGCAGTCATTCATTGACGTAATTTCAGCTTCGTCCTTGTGGAATATGATTTCGGTTTCACACGTCAAACTTCTGTTGTCGGTGGAAACGTGGACGGTAGGTGGCCCGTAGTGCAGTGGCCCGTGGTGTAGTCGTCCATAGTGTAGTCGCCCGTAGTGCAGTGGCCCGTAGTGTAGTGGTGTAGTGGAAACACATGCACTGAGCCCAACCATGCTCGTAATCGATCCTTTCAACTTGGTCTAGTATATTGCAGTGATATGCAGGGGCCCCTGTCAAGACCTGGAATCAAGTAGTGGGGTGTGTACTTTTCAAAAGGATCAAGCCAACACGGCTGACTTTTCCAAATAGCAAATTAAACTTGCCGAGACTCGGAAGTTCGACACACCTTTGCACAATTCTTCAAAACAGCCACTCCAACTAAATATCGTTAGTACCCGAATCGTGATAATTGCCAGATATGTACTAGCTTTGGGACAACTGCTTGTTAAGCGTAGTGTGCATTGGTTTGTTCAATTTTGTTAGCAGGGTTTGGCGTGCTGCTTTGGACTTAGTGAAGGGCTTTGCAAATGTTGAACTGACAGAGACTCGCATATAAGTTAATCTGCCAGTGATGATGCACTCGGATGCAGAGCAACAATGTATGGACTCGCCGAGCGATTATCGTAGTAGAGACGAGGCGCCTCTTGTGCACCTGATGTGCAAGGGGCGGGTTGTTTTGGCACGAGAAGACGATGATGAGAACCTCGCCCACATATTGAATGACCAGAGTTCATATTCATGGACTGAAAGGGAGTGAGGATACTGTGACATCCTGTTGGAAAAGTGGGTGGAGGTTGCAAAGTCCACCAAAAGCTGCTCATCCAAGGCCTGTAACAAAATTCATAGGCCATCCAGCAAAAATCAGTGGCCTGAGAATGTCGATTTCGAGAACATATCTCAGGCAATGGACAAAACATGGGTTAATAAGAGACCCAAAGCTTCGGCACATTATACCAAGAGCACATCTTATGCCAAAGACAACGTGACGTTACCTGCTTCACTTTATACGCCAAGGGTAACCCAAACTTTAGGAAATCAAATAGATTTGCTCACAAAATGTGCATTTGTAGCAAAACACATGGCCTTTAGCGGCACGAACACGTATGTCCATCGGATATTTCATCTGTCGAAAGGATGGCCAAAATGCCATGAATGGACCGTTCTTTGGAAGGTAACAATTGAGTGGTATCCACCACCGACGGTTCTGGAAGTACCGAACAAGTAACAAGAATTCGAATGTATGGAAAGCATCTCGATATATGAAGAATACGTTCAGGATCGGGCGAGGGGAGAAACATAATGACCTCCGGCCACACGCATTACACTGGTCTTGTAAGGTTCCTTACAGATCCTTGGATAGTGAATGTCCCAGAATTCGAATTGAAACTTTTCGATAGAGACCACGTGCTTGTGCTTGAAGGGACACTTGTCATAAAGTTTGACGAAATAGGAATGGAGATACTGGGATTTTGAGCACCATTGGATTCTTAGGGAATGCCTTGTTTTCATGATCGTCAGGACAAACTGGTTGTTTTGAAGATTTTGACAAATGGGATGATTTCCGAAAGACACACCAAAGTTTTTCAGTTGTGTGTTTTGACTTTTGTGCTTGTTTCATCAAGTTTATCCATAAGCAATTGATGAGCAGACGATGTGAATATTTGCAGGTGATGGCATCACTCATTGAACCCCACAAATGTATCGTCGTAGGCCAACAGAACCCAGCAGACTAGGGGACTACATTTTCGGCGGTTTGTTGCGTTTCAACTCCAGATAAAGAGGGCCTAGGATATAATTCAATCCGATCTCCACCATGGTTTAAGAATTAAATTCCATTATTCTCGGACCACATATTCTAAGTCTCCTTTCAGATTTGCAGCAGGAAACCAATTTCGTAGAGCCCACCTTTCATAGAAACTTCTCGCTGTGCAGAGACGAGGTTGAAACAAAAGCCACACGCTAAAAGCGAGTCTCCATAGTAGTGCACTGCATCAAACCGAGTTCCCTTGAAATATCATGGGACAGGCCACTGACCATTTGAAAGACTCTAGCACCGTTTGATACCAGAGTGTGAGTAGTGGCTTAGGCCAACAATCGATGCTTCATTATCAGTAGCCACGACTAGGTTGCCTCTCAAGTCTATTAAAGGTCTCTCTCGGCTCTCCCGAAGCGATATAAAGCTGTGTCAAAAATGCCGGAAAAAGTCGAACGAACTTAAGAAGGCATGATAATCCCACAGGATTGAAGACAGTGAAAGAGCCCTGATCTTTACTTTGACTGAAGTTTGGGCTCATTTGTTAGTATTCTCAAGATTTTTGGTGGGTGGTAATATCCGAGGACGCTCTGGTACCTCCATATCCGTGTTACCTCCAGTCTCCGTTGGAATATTAGTTCTTGGGTAGATTCCATACGCGTTGGTTGAATTTATCTTGGCTATACTTCAGGATTCCAAGGGTCGGTTTCGGACCACTTATTCTCGGCCATATGACGAGACATCAGGGAAAATAGAACTTCTTCAGTACCTGCAATAGTTTCACAAGGCTGCTTGATCAACAGCAGAGTATGTGTGTGAGAAGTTAAAAGGAGGCAATGATCCTGAACCCTTGATTCTCCAAACGTTTTCTTCTTATGGTCTTCTTGCAGGGTTCTGTTCAGGTATCGTCCCAAATTTCAACGTGAAATTCAATAAGTCATGGAGCTGATGCGGCCATAACTATTTTCTGAAGCGGTCAGAGACTGGCAAATAAGTTTGCTCTGTAACCACCGCTAGGTACCTTCTTTGGCACAGTTGAAACCTTTCGAGATTCTATACTTCTGAAGGTCGACATAGCCTTTCTCTCTATAACTCCGCATCCAGCAAAAGAGTCATATTTTGCCTGTTTCCTTGTAACACGTAAGCTTCAAAAGCAAAATTGCACCAGCTGATAAGGGTCCTGTATATTCTCCACTCGAACCAACGCTTAGCCCTTCCAATTTATTCAAACCCCAATTAGAGTTGGGGCCCTCAAATTGCTTCAAACTCCATAATATAGTGTGTCCAACCTCTCGCGTCAAAAGTCTTTGAAAATCTGGACAACTCGACATATGTTGGTGCCTTGAGTCCCAAGAAAAGATGGCATGAACAAGGAGCGACAACAGCCCACTATATCACAACAATAATGATCGCAAAAGCTTCAATGTCGACCTTGACGTTGTAAATGATTTGAGGAGATTGGCCCAGGGAATTCTTGCAGTAGAGAGAGATCGATCTCATTGTTAATTTCATGAAAATCATTAACAATTTCAGTCTTGATCACCGAGAGTTTCATGCCCAGCAATCTAATGAGTCAGAACCAGATAATGAAGCCCTTCGACCAAGGTAAGCTTTTCATACGGTCAATTGGAGACACATTTTGGGCTAGCCAAGAATAAACAGTGTGAGAAAGATGTCTTTGTAATCAAAAGGTGGAGTGAATATCGCCAGGTAAACCTATCATAACGTAGTTTTACCAATTTATGGTCGAGCTTTGAACGCAAAATTAGTCTCGAAGAAATTCAATGATCGCACTCATTTCGAACCATTCAAGCATTACAATCGCGTGAGGCCAGCAGTAGTTCTTTTCATTAACCACAGTGTCCCGTCGCTAGTGGCGAATACTGAATCACTGATGAGAGCAATAAAAATACCCAATTTTCAGAGTTTCCAACGAAACACTCACGAATTTAATTGATCCTAAGTCTTTTTTGGCACAACATTAGAGAATTGACATGCATCATATCATTTATAGCGACTTCAAATATTCACCATCCGTAGAGATATGTAGTGCATCTCGCAAACACAAGTAAGATTTTCTCGTAGCTCATCATTCAAGGCAGCGCTTCCGTTAAGTCACGCCTGTATCAAAACAAGACCCTGCTCAGAGTTCGTGCCGTTGCCTTTCCCGCAGAAGCCAACTAGGTAGATAGGAAGAATTCAGGGGTGTAATCGTTCATTATTGAGATCCAACTGACTCCATCATGTGTATGCCACCCTCATCCACAACACCATTTTCCTGCCAAACGCTTAGTACACCATGTGCACATCCAGTGGCTAGCTCAAGTCCGAACTTCACCCATTTAGTTCCGCCTGGAATTTAAGGGGATTTCTCGAGATCAGAGACACTTGAATTTGTTGCAAAAGCAATATAAATCCTCTTTTTTTTGCCCAGCTGAAGCGCGAACGAGTCCTTATATATTCGCGTGGCTGCAAAAGCTGAAACGCCCCATGGAGTCACAAAAAGAGCGTGCATGAACGCGGTAATATATAAAGAAACAAATTTCCCCCACAAAGGGCCATACTTTTGGAATGAGGCACTCGCACATATATGCTCCATCACATGTTTCAATTGGTTGCTTTTAAACGATTGTGAATTGTTTGTGCCAATTCTGGGACCCTGCCGTTAAAAAATGGCCGCCATCCCTCTACCACTCGCCCCCACAACCAGAGTTACGGCGAAACAGCTACATGAAACTTGCAGTGAAATAATTCCACATTTCGAACCCATACAAACTGTTAACGGTGACGTTATCCGCCACCAAAACTGGAGGCGTCTGAAGCTTTGCTGTTTAGGAGAAAGCTATCTCAAAAAGGTGTATTGCATACGCCAGGTCCAATTCCAAATCAACCTACTGAAAAGTCCTGTGATTTAAATCGCTCAAAACTCTTCCTAAAGTTAAACTTCATCTCCCCTCCCGAACTATTTTTTGGTACTTCCCCCAGAGGCATATGGATGGTACATGGCTACTGGTGGAAAATGCGGACCAATCGTCCGGTACTGGGCATGTGAAAGTGCAACTTCAATGGGCCGGAGGTCGGGCCCAAGCAATCATCGGCATAGATCGGTTCCCCAGGCGGCTCCGGTGCAGGCCGCGCCGGCAGGGTCGGAGTGCACGCTCATTGGCGAGCACTGATTGGCGGGCAATGAGGGTGCATGCACGACCACCAACTCAAGGATTTATATCACCCCGTTCGCACCGGCCCCACCCGAGTTTTTTCAACCACTGCCGATTCCCCATGTTCAAGGCTGCTACTAGATCCTTCTCTACTTCCCCATCTTCCGCCTACAAGGTTGCCGTCTTGGGCGCTGGCGGAGGTATTGGCCAGCCATTGTCTCTTTTGATGAAGTTGAACCACAAGGTCACCGATTTGGCCTTGTACGACTTGAAAGGCGCCCCAGGTGTTGCTGCCGACGTGTCCCACGTGCCAACCAACTCCACCGTTAAAGGTTACGACCCTGAGGGATTGAAGGATGCCTTGACCGGAGCCGATGTCATTGTCATCCCAGCCGGTGTGCCAAGAAAGCCAGGAATGACCAGAGACGACTTGTTCAACACCAATGCTTCCATCGTTAGAGACTTGGCCAAGGCTGCCGCCGACTACGCACCAAAGGCTTCCCTTTGTATCATCTCTAACCCAGTGAACTCCACCGTGCCAATTGTTGCTGAGGTGTTCAAGTCCAAGAACGTGTACGACCCCAAGAAATTGTTTGGTGTCACCACCTTGGATGTGTTGAGAGCCTCCAGGTTCGTGTCTGAGATTGCTGGCACCAACCCAGTGGACGAGCACGTGACGGTTGTTGGAGGCCACTCTGGTATCACCATTGTGCCTTTGTTGTCCCAGACCAAGCACAAGGACTTGGCCACTGAGACCAGAGACGCTTTGATCCACAGAATCCAGTTCGGTGGTGACGAGGTCGTACAGGCCAAGAACGGTGCAGGATCCGCCACCTTGTCCATGGCCCAGGCCGGTGCCAGGTTTGCTGGTGCCGTCTTGAACGGTTTGTCTGGCGAGAGAGACGTGATTGAGCCATCCTTTGTGGACTCTCCTTTGTTCAAGGACGAGGGTGTTGACTTCTTCTCCTCCAAGATCACTTTGGGAACCGATGGTGTCAAGACCATCCACCCCTTGGGCGATTTGTCCAGCCACGAGGAGGAGTTGGTGGCCAAGGCCAAGGAGACCTTGATTGGCAACATCAAGAAGGGTGTTGACTTTGTCAAGCAGAACCCATAGGCCACGAGCATGAATTGTATATAATGAATAATCGTGATTGTACTATCATGAAGTGCCAATTTTCAATTTTCTATTGTAGATGTAACATACCACTTATTCTATCAGCTAACTCTATACTTTGTCCAGCTTCCGGTATAGAATCCGCGGACAAGGGAGTTCCACCGGTTACGAGCCCTCGGAGTGCGTCCGCCACCAGGGCCAGCGGAATACAGGTCGCGTGAGGCCCACAGTGTACCTGCCGGTGCACGGGTGTGACACGCGTACCCACGCGCGCGCGTTGAAGAAAACAGCCATATGCAGAGCTTGCATGAAAGAACAATAGCCATACGCATGTGACTGTAGAGCCTGCATGGAAGCACAATAGAAGCCACACGCATGTGACTGCAGAGGCTAAAGTAAAGGAGTGGTACAGGTCGCGGGTTCCTTCTATTTTTAGCCGATCCGAACGAGCCACCCTGGCAGGACGAGAGGCGTTTCTAACAAACCTGAAACACTTGCGATATGAGACATGCAGGTTCTGAAACAACTTCCAGGCGTTCTGCAGGCCAGATCGCGCGAGACATTACTGGCAACGGGCGCACATCGCCCGCTGAGACATGGTCACGGTTGCCATGCAGTGGGCTGCGCCTCCACACGCGCCGAAGAAAGCGGTGAGAAGTAGACACTCTGAAGCAACTTAACGCGGACTCCTTAAATGTGTGCACACACTAGCTTCGAGCGTTGCATTGCAGAATAAGACCATGCAGGCATAATGAGATGCTCGGCCAGTGAAACGCTAATGAGATGCTCAGCCAGTGAAACGCTCAGGCGTAATGAGTCGCTATGCCCTAGAACGATGAATTAATGTACAGGGCCGCAGCTGTGGCCAGAACCTTGCTTGAGTGGAGTCGGTGGCCTGCAGCACGAAGGATCTAGGCGTTGGCTCCCCTAGTGCATGGTAAGCCAGTACGTCACAAAATACGAGGCATTACGAAAACGCTAAGCCTTGCGCGAAGAGACG
The DNA here is from genome assembly GCA_009756565.1 of Metschnikowia sp. UWOPS 03-167b3. Classification (NCBI taxonomy): domain Eukaryota; kingdom Fungi; phylum Ascomycota; class Pichiomycetes; order Serinales; family Metschnikowiaceae; genus Metschnikowia; species Metschnikowia sp. UWOPS 03-167b3. Next base: position 15,339 of record WFIV01000022.1, read on the forward strand.
GCCATGCAAGTTAAGCACTTATGCAATAGTGAGTGCCCTCGGATTTCGGTGCCTTGCCCCGTCTCGCTGAAAAAACATCAGACCCGTAGGTGCGTTTGACATGTAGGGACAAAAGGTGAGACGTAGGGGTACGTGATGGGCCGGTTGTCAGGAGGGGAACAAGATCACCCGACCCGGGCCTGTGTGCAGGACAACAACCTGTCTCTGGAGGTGCAGATCCAACGACATTGTGGCGGCACAAGCGACCAAGGTCAAAGGTTTCTCCGAGGCCCCAAAGCAACAGGAAAAATAGACAAGTATGGGGCCAGCAATGTAAGCAGCGACATGCAGACTGTCCACCGCCCGCCATGGTCGAGGGCAGACTCACGGTACAGCGGGGCCGGTAATGTCGTGCCCTCGGAAGTGCCACCAGTCCGGCACCACCACCGGCCAAGTAGAATGGAGCCGGCAGGGCCAGCGACATGGATCCCATCGACCCGGAGGCCGGCGTGGGTCCGCCACGGGCCCGCCGTGTGCCGTCACGACATGGCCGATCGTGATCGACGCCGCGACATGCGACTCGCGACATGGGCCATGTCGCTGGGCCACCTCCAGCTGGCCGCACGCGTATTTTTTTCTTTCTCCTGCCAACCGCCAGCCTCGGTCAAAAACACCTTCTCCATCGAACATCGTGGCCACGCATCCAAATCAGGCCCGTTCTCCGCCCTTGCATCCCGTCCGTCCACATTTCCACGGGCGTTTTTTCCCGGAGCTTCGACGTCTTTTTTTGCATCCTCGGTGCCTTTCTTGCCGCCATCTTCTACCGCCATCTTCACCGGGCCGATCCGCTAGTTGCCCCTGATTCGCTGGTTGCCCCTGATTCGCTGGTTGCCCCTGATTCGCTGGTTGTTTGCTGGTTGCTCCTGATTTGCTAGTCGCTCCTGATTCGCTAGTCACTCGACCCGCTGATTGTGCCTGATTCGCCAGCTACTGCCCTATCGCTAGTCGCTGCCGCTCCGCCAGCCACTGCCGTACCGTGCCCGATCCGCCACGTGTGCTGCATTTGAAGCCCTCCATCAGCAGCCCTCGACGTGTTTGTGACGTTGCGCATTTCGAGCCGCCTGTTCGGGATGGCGCCATGGAAAACTACCTTATGAGCTCTCCCACCCAGCTCTCGCACGTGTACCTAGGCAGTGAAAATTGCAAGCCGAACATGGAAGAACAGTATGCGGTGCCGTTTCTGAATGCAGCCGGGCCGCAGCCAAATGGCCGGGCAGAACCCCCCGACAACCAGCTGCTGCATAGCACGCCCGTTCATGGGGTCATGCATACCAACCACGGCAACGTGCTTGGCAAGAGCCACCTCGAGGTGCGGCTCAGCCCGCCAGTGTACGAGGACTTGGACTTTGCACTGGATCTCCCCGACTTCTCCTATGACCAGACCATCAGCTTGGACCTCGACGAGGAGAAACTTGCGTCGCACTCGATGATTGGCCGCACCGGCCACTCCAAGACGTTTTCTTTCGACGGGGGGGCGTTGCAGATGCCGTTTTCGCTCAATTCGGGCTCCCGGTTCTCGACCTTCCTGCACCTGCGCAACGTGTCCTTGGACGACTCCAACTATAGCCGGGCCGACGTGCCCGAGGACCTCTCCGCTCCCGAGTACGTGGGCGGCCACAGCCACAGTGCGTCGATGGGGTATGGCGCCGCCCACCCGCCCAGCGGCCACTTCTCGCACTCGGTGTCCAACCTGACGCTCCACTCCATTGACTCGGTGCCGCAGCTCTCTCTGCTGATGTCCAACAAATCGCTCCAGGAGTCGCCGTACTCCATGGTCAATGTGTACCCGAGCAACTCTGCATCCACCCCGGGAAGAAGGCGCTTGCTGACATCGCTTTCCACCAGCAATCTCTACGCCACGCCACTACGCGGCTCCGCCATGCATTCACCACCAGTCAAGGTGGGCAAGACTCCGTTGAAGTCTCATCACGCGCGCTCCCGCTCCAAGACGCTGATGGCCATCGAGGCGGGCTCTCTGCAGTTGTTGGCACTGATCGCCAACATGAAGAACTTCTCCGCGCTGGCCACGAACCTCTCTGCGCTGGCCACGAACCTCTCGGCCCCGAGCCTGGCCGTGGCGCCCTCCAGCATGAAAGTGCCCGCCTTGCCCTACCATGTGCCGCACTCGGCGCCGGTCCACCAAAGCGGCACGTCGAACCCGTTCGAGACCTCGTTCATATCGCCGAAAATCGATATGAACTTGAGCGATTTGAACGCCACGCCGCTCGCCACGCCCGCCAAAAGCTTTCCGAGCTCGCTCGCCCAAAACTTCACCCCCATCCCCCACAACCACTCGTTTGGCGGGTCTCTCAACGAGGCAAATCTACTGCAAATCGGAAGAGATCCGGCGGTGGAACTGCACCTCGGCCGCTTGGGCCAGGACGATATTGCATTTGACCAAAAGGACATCAAACCCGTGGACTCCATCAAAATAGAGGACCAGGACGATGATGCTTGCAAGCAGCTCAAAAGAGCAAAGTCGCACGTGGCCTTCCAAGACATGCAACGGGCCTCCCTAGGGAGGGCCCCTAGCGCCCGCAGCCTCAAGGCCACGCCCTACTCACAGCAGGCCTCCATCGACTTGTTGCTGCCAGACATGCTCGGCTCGGACCACCACGAGTTCCGCACCGGCTTGAAGTCGTATCCTGCCTCAATCGACCTTGCGGCCATCACCAAACTGAAGCATCATGCCAACCACAGCTACCCGCCGCCCCATAGCTACTCGAATTATCTGCCGGAAAGAGAATACGATAAGCACGAGGCCTCCGAGCGGCTTCTTCCGCCCATGGCCTCCTCTTTGGCCCGCTCCAGAACCCGCAAGCAGCTGGTGTCCAATCTGCAAGCGTATCCTACGCATCTGCAGATCCACGAGACCTCCACCACGGAGGAAATCGCCAAGTTCGCCGAGAAAATCATGAACCTGGACCAGAAGAGACCCATCGTCGTGCAGGAGGACAGCGACGAGGTGCACGACCCAAAGAAGAAGCACAAATGCCCATTGTGCCTTGCCCGCTTCCAGCGGCCCGAGCACGTCAAGCGACACTTGAAGTGCCATTCGTCCGAGAAGCCTTACGTGTGTGATATGGAGGACTGCGATCGCCGCTTCAATAGGAAGGACAACTTGAAGGCCCACTTGAAGAAGATACATGGCAAGATGGTCTAGGATTGAGAGATTCTGAGAGTCCAGGATTGAGAGATTCTGAAAGTCCAGGATTGAGAGATTCTGAAAGTCCAGGATTGAGAGATTCTGAAAGTCTAGGATTGAGAGATTCTGAAAGTCCAGGATTGAGAGATTCAGAAAGTCTAGGATTGAGAGATTCAGAAATTCTAGGATTGAGAGATCCAGAAAGTCTGGGATTGAGAGATCCAAAAAGTCTAGGATTGAGAGATCCAGAAAGTCTAGGATCGAGATACGAGAGGTCAGGAAGAGATCACGAATGGCCTACGGCTTGAAAAGCCAAAAGGCATCAAGTTGACATTTGCATAGCAGGTTGGCCTGGTTGTATGCAGGATACAACCGATGTATATACAGGACAAACAATACACAGGCCAAAGGGACAATACCCCACCGGAACACACATTGGCTCGTACAAGGGTCAGCTCAGCGACTCCTTCCCCGGCGGCAGTTACAGCCGCTTTTGGCGCACTATCGTAGATCATTATAGCAATTTATGGTATATATAAGCTATATGCAGCCATCATTCCAAACAAGTGTTGGAACTCAAGGACGCCCGCACCTTCAGCTAGGGTACTTTCTCACCACCGCATCCACAGCCCGGCAATATGCATCGATGTTGGACTTGTTCAAGCCCGCCACATTCACCCGGCTGTTGGTGGTGCCGTACACGTGGTGTTCTTCAACCAACTTCTCGCACTGGTTGGGCGTCAAGCCACTGTACCAAAAGAGCCCATTCAGCGCCGTCACATGGTCCCAGTTCCCTGGGGTCTGCAACTCCTGGAACCGCTGGAGCACCAGTTTTCTGACGCTCTTTAAACGTTGAGTCACATCAAGAACGTCCTGGGCCCAAATCTTGCGCAAGTCCGCGTCCTGCTGCACAATTGTCGATACACGAGCTCCGAAGGCAGGTGCAAACGAAAACTCCAGGCGGACTATAGCCACCAATTGCGACAAGATTGGCCCCACGGCTTTGGCGTCTTGCAGGCACACGTGCGTGCATCCAACACGCTCCGAGTAGAGCCCCATGTTCTTCGAATAGCTCTGGCACACAAGAAACTCGAGCTTGCGGCGGTACGCCTCCCTGATGGCCCAGGCATCCTCATCCACATCACCGCTGGCGAAGCCCTGGTACGCAATGTCAAAGAGCGCCACAAGCTGCCGTTCTTCAACGATATCAAGCACCTGAGTCCACTGCTCTTTGGAGAGATCTGTTCCGGTGGGATTGTGGCAGACGGCTTGCAACACAAACACGGATTTTGCGGGCGCCTTTTTCATCGTGGCCACTAGCGACGCCATGTCCACTTGGTGCTTGTCCGCATCATAGTAGTTGTAGTCATGGTAGACCCCGCCAGCGTGTTCAATCATTCCTTTGTAATTGCTCCATGCAGGCGTGCCCACGTAGAAGTCGGCGAGCCCGGTCTCCACGAGGAAGGCAAACGCCAAGTGCAACGAGCCTGACCCCAGCACCGCCTGCACAGAAGCAACGTTTTCGGGCTTCAACCCAAACACCGTTTGCTGGGCGCTGCCCACAAACTCTGGGATGCCGGACATTTGCGTGTAGCAATGGCCGGGATCTTTCTCTGCGAGCTTCTTCTTGGCCAAAGCCACACAGGGAAAAATGTAGTTGGGGTCGCCGTCCTCGGTTTTGTACACGCCCACACTGACGTCGATTTTGTCGGCGCTGGAGTCGTTGTTGTAGGCATTCATGAGCCCAAGGATGGGGTCAGAAGGGACTTGGGGAACGGAGAAGAAAGTCATGGCGTCTTGAAGTGAAGCGGTGGTCTTGGACACAATGGTGATCGGGGAAAATTGGTTCTTGTAGAGGGGTGAATCTCTCGATGGACAAAAACGAGACCAAATAGGGCTGAGCTTGGAAGGAAGTTGGAGGGGATAATGGGATCTTGCGGGCAGAAGATAGACCTTTTATATGCTGACAAGTTCAAGGAAGCACGGAAAACACCGCGAAAGTCGCGCCCATGCATCTGTGGCCGCATGGAGCATCACGTGCGTGGCAGGCGCAAAAGCTCCATGCAGGCCGCCACAATCCCCTGGATGGGGCCGGCGTAGTCATTTCGGTGCTCAAGCAAATCCTCCACGTGGCCCTTGATGGAGATGGCAATGAACTTCGTATTGTTGGCGATAACACCGGCCTCGGCGCGAGGCTCGTCTGTGGCGGGCATGCTGGCCAAAAGCCTAACAAAAGTGTCCAAGTGGCTAAGATAGTCGGCCAAGTCGGCGTCGTATAGCTCATAGACCTCCTCTGGGGTGTGGAGCTTGATGAATACGGCCAAGGCTTTTATCTTGGAGAGGAGGTGTCCTGCAGGAAGCGCCGAATCCATGACCAACACCTTCTCCACTAACTCCTTCTTGAAGTCGGCCACCACGGGCGTTTTTTCCTTGCATAGAATCTCGAGCACCAAGTACTCGACCTCTGCGGCGTCATCCACGGGCAAGAGGAACTCATATGCTTCCTTATAGGGAAGAAAGTCGATCGGCGGCAGCGACTGGAAGCCGAGCACGGTCAATTTGCGGAGAAACTTAAGGTACACTAGGGCCACGTCCTTGTAGTAGCTGGCGTTGTCTGCAATGATCTTGGTCTGGCGCAGCAAATGGCGGGCGTTGTCAGCGGCCACAATGGGTCGGGCCAAGTCCACGGTCAAGGCATTGTTGAAGAAATGAAACGCCTGGAACTGAATCACATCCATGAAGCTCGTGTGGAGGATCTTGACAAGCGCATCGCCCACGGCACCACGGGAGTTGTGGCTTGCCAAAAACTGCGCCTGCAGGTCCAGGCTGGAGATGCAGTTTCCAAGGGAGATGGCACACGCCGACACAACGTAAGCATCGGGGGAGGCGGAGATGCGGTCGAGGTTGGCTTCGATGTCAGCGCCATTGTTGTAGGACGGATATGACGCGATATTGCCACAGGCCGCAAATAGATTGCGGCGGACGTTCAAAAAATGGGGGAGCTTCAGCGGGAGGGGAAGGCCAAGGCACTCCACCATCACACCGAACGAATACGCACCCGAGTCCGGCACGTTGGTGCAGTTGAAGATGATCTCGGAATATGCGAGGAGAAGGTCGTCCAAGCTGTCCAAGTCGTTGGCGTCGATGCTGAAGTCAAACTGTCCGGCGCCGGAGCCAACAGCAACAAGACCGGACATGGAAGCAGAGGCAAACCTCGTGTATCCATCCACAAAGTCGGATGCGTCCACCAGGACCGGCGAAAGCCGAGACCATTCCCTCACAAACTCCAAGGGCCGGTCGAAGTCCACCTCCTCAAGCGAGTGCACGTGCTCCAAGTCACGCCAGAGCTGGCGGTAGTAGCTCATGACCCACCGCTGGCAGCCCCGCTCACACAAGCGCCCCATAAACTCCAGCAACTGGGCCTCTTCCACCGAGCGGAGGTACTGGTTTATCAACACCATAAGGAGCGACAGATCCTTGACGTGCTCTGCGGGCGATAGTTGCAACGCCCGAGCCCAAAAGCCGTCCTCCTGGAGCACCTCGTTGCGGTTGGCCACATTATCGGCGGTGTAGTTGATAAGCACACGGAGCACCTCGGGGGGGTGGCGGGGGTACGCGGCAACCACCGCGGGTAGAAGGGGGCGGATGTCGGGGCTGCGGCGGGCGTCGGCGGAGCGGAGGAGCGTGCCGAGCTCATGGAGCAGCTCTTTGAGCGCCGAGCCGAGCAGCGCCCGGAACTCCTGGGCAATGGCGGCAAAGTCCCTGGCAGAATCCATGGTGGGGGCTCAATGGCTTCGGCCGCGATGGACGTGTGGCTGTATCACGTGCGCGCACGTGCGCCTTGTCACGCGACCTCCTCTCCTTGCCATCCTGGCGGCGTACTCACTTTGCAACCACATTCTTTCATACTCTTCCATGTTCTGATCTATTCCCTTGGTCTATCCATATCCTTGGTCTATCCGTATCCTTGGTCTATCCATTTCCTTGGACTAATCCATATCCTTGGACTAATCCCTGTCCTTGGTCTATCCATATCCTTGGTCTAATCCATATCCTCACTATAATCCATATCTTGGTCTGATCCATATCCTTGGTCTAATCCATATCCTCACTATAATCCATATCTTGGTCTGATCCATATCCTTGGTCTAATCCATATCCTCACTATAATCCATATCTTGGTCTGATCCATGTCCTCAATCTGATCCATATCTTGGTCTAATCCATATCTTGGTCTAATCCATATCCTTGGTCTGATCCTCCGCCGGCCTGAATCATAGCCTATGCACAACATGTTAGGCCATTCCGTGCGTCGAAGCTTGTCTTTAGCACGCAGCTCCACACAAGACAGTCCCATAAGGCCACCTGTTCGGGCGTGCCACGCCGCATCCAGTGACTAGTTCCATGATTGCACTCCACGAAAAAGAAACTTGCTGCTAGAGAAGAGTATTTGAGGACACTACTGGAAGCTCTCGCCGCAAAATTTACACCTCGTACGATATCCGGCCAGAAAGACTCTCCACGGACGAATGCATGCCCTTGCTCGTTACTATTCCATTGATCGCGACTCTAACTTGCATGCTTTCGAACTTAACACTGAAGCCCACGATTTCTGGACTAGGCACTTTGCTCGGACCAAGTTCAAGCCATTTTAATCTGTACCAGGTTTGAGCCTATGTGTCGAAGTGCTCTTGAAATCTATGTCTTCTGTCTGCCTATCCATTGTTCAAAAGGATCAATGACTCCTGAAATCGTGCTAATAAAGTTGGCAGAAGAGGGGACTACCCCAGCTTCTCACATCAATATCCGCAAGTACCATGAAGATGTCCAGCATCTCCAAAATCAAGCATGGCCGAAGGTCCATCTTCCACAAGGCGAACATTTCGAACGACAGGTGTTTCACAGTCTCTATGTGAGGGTGAGAGTCCAATCTACGGTGGTGCCTGCTCTGGCACACGTGCTCAGACTCAGTCAACTAGAGGCTGACTCTCACTTGAACTGTGACTGGGACAAGCGAATCGTTCGAGCCACATCCGAAATATGTTGTGCTGCACCAATGGGTACAGCTCAGCAAAGAGTACAGCAAGGAGTACAGCTCACCAAACCGTTGTTTACCAACCACCACGTTCATATCAAACAGAACAGAAATCGCCTGGATGGCCTGCGAGCTTGACCTCGAATATCTGGTTTGAGTGGCCCGAATGACCGCACAGTGTCTCCAGCAGCAATTGTCGAATCGTACCCTGAAAACGACCTCGAGAAGGATTCGGATCCATTTATAAGGGCTGGACTCGTGGACTCAAAATATTACCCAAAGCGTTGTCGAATCTGAGCTGGGATGGGGTGATAAGAGAGCACCGTTTGGTCCATAGACCGGGTATAAAATGGAATCCCGCTAGAAGAGGGCAAAAGTGAATATACCCTCCTGTTCCATGTGTACACGTGATGGACTCAACAGATGTCAACGTCGTGGTTCTTGCTAGATGATCTCAAGGTGAAGGGCTTGGGCAGTTATTTGAGGGTCCTGGAACAGGGATACCCGACCTCGGCACGATGTCCCAGAAGACAACTGGCTGGCGCGGACCAGCTGCGAGCCTGCTCGAACCAGTTGGCAATGCCTGTGGTGCTAGTGACCGGTCGCTTCCATGGCCACGCTGGAGGATCGAAGAACGCTTTGGGATGGATCGAATAGCACCGCATTGGGTTCAGGACCAGTCCGCAGATTGAAGAGGACTCTCATGTGCAATGCACTACCCAAGCTACCCTACTCGAATTGCACCCTGTCCGTCTCTAGTTTCTGTGCCAAACCACTAGGTTCAATACTACGCATCTTCACTCACTCCGCTGGTGTGCCGGACTACATGCGGTGTATGTCTATCCTGATTTCCTATTACCCACGAGTACACGGACTCTTGATTGATTTGGCTCAATCTTTTAGCTCGCACTGGGTTTGCTTAAACCCGAATCCATCTTCTGCGCCATATGACACGTGGACTTGACCCTGTGCTTAAACCACCACTCTGAACGGGAACCCCATGGTACCTCACCAACACCTCGGATGATATCGCAAGGGTCTCCGATGATATACCAAGACCTCGGATGATATACCAAGACATCCGATGATATACCAAGACCTCCGAGATATACCAAGACCTCCGAGATATACCACGACCTCCGAGATATACCAAGACCTCCGAGATATACCAAGACCTCCGAGATACACCAAGACCCCTCAATGATATCACCAGGACGCAGTGGTGACGGCCCTCAGCGCTCGTCTTGGCCTCCCCTGGTTCTCCCAGTGGATCCTCCTCCCTATCTCCCCCAGCCTAGCTTCTCGCGGCTTCAAAGAGCTTCTCGCCGCTCCGCAATCCCAATACAAACCTCACGTCAATGCACACGCTCAAGCTATAGAGCAAGGGCAAAAGATTGAGCAAATCTCGGTCGCTTGGGTCATTGATCCAGCCCTCGATCATGATGGCATTATCCTCGTGGAGCGCATAGCTGACGGGCGAATTGTCCAATATAATCACATTCTTCAACTCCTCCTCCTTGGCGCAAAACTTCGAGAGGTCTTTGATGTACCCCACGCCCTGCCGGAACGTGCAGTCGCTCCTGTAGTAGCGCTTGGTGAACATGGACTGCGTGCCACTCTTGAAGTCGATGATGTCGCTTTCCAACCAGTCAATGATCGGGTCCGCATACTCCTTGACGCTGGCGGTGAAGATCTGCAACTCGAACCACTTGGCCACCTCCTTGAGGAAGAAGTCGCAGAACGGTCGCTTGTACACGTAGTAGAGCGTGGGGATGTTGTTGATCTTCAACTCTATGGTGTGGCACGTGTTGTTGGCCCCCAAGGACCGCGGCGCCCCTCGTGAGAGCGAGTGGATCAAGGTCTCGTCAAGATCCAAAATGAGCGTTTTCTTGCGCCGTTTTCGCTCGGGGTTGCGCGAGAGCGGGAAGAGCCGTGGCGGCGGCGGCAAGATATACTTGTCTGCCGCGGGCGTTTTGATGCTATTCGCCATGATCTTTTCCTCTTTGAGCAACGCGGCCTTTTCGTCCGTGGCCAGCGTCTCCGCCACCGTGGTTTGGCTTGCTTCCAAATTCGGGTACTCGGAGCCGAATATATATGTAAAGGGAAACGTCACCAAGAGCCAGATCAAAAACACGGGATGTACACACGTGGCGTAGAGCACGCTCTGGATGGACTGGCCCACGCTCTGGATGGACTGGCCCACGCTTTGGAGCATGGTGAGGGGGACGGGCCCTTCGACTCCCGACATGGTTTGCATGCCTTCATGGCTATGACCTGCCAGCCTGTTTTCGTTTTCGCCTCCATTCTCCTGACTGGCATTCTCCTGACTGGCATCTAGACTGGCATCTAGACCGCCACGTTCCAGCTCACCCGCTCCATTTTCTATACCTTCATAATTTCCTCCTTTTGGACGGCCACTGATTTCTGTCCCGTCCAGAGCTGTACTCTCCTCTAGCCCGTTCGCCTTTCGCGTCACATTGTTCACTTCCTCGTCACTTTCATAGATGAACGTGGACTCCAACGAGTACACCAATTTTTTTAGCGCGTTCATTGCATTTCAGGCACGGGATTGTGGTGACTGGTTTTAATTGATTGGCCTTTTGGATTGGACAGTTCTTGACCCTGTGATGGACGGTTCTTGACCCTGTGATGGACAGTTCTTGACCCTGTGATGGACAGTTTTTGACCCTGTGATGGACAGTTTTTGACCCTGTGATGGACAGTTCTTGGCCCTGTAATGGACAGTTCTTGACCCTGTGATGGACAGTTCTTGACCCTGTGATGGACAGTTCTTGACCCTCGAATGTGATGGACAAATAATGCACTTGCGATGCCACTGCTCTAATCAAACGTATTGCCAATTCGGGAACTAGAGCCTTGTAGATGAGATGGGAGGGATGGAAGACGCTCGAGGGCTTGCAGAAAGGTTCCCAGGAGGAATGTTGCTGTTTCGTATATGGAGTTCGCACATGCCTGCACTCAGCAAGGTTCCCCAACTTTGAAGTGCCCACCGCGAATGGCCAAGGACGGCCAGAAACGGCGCATTATGTGCCGGTCCCCTTTTGCAGTCATCACCTCTGGCGCGGCGTAGCAGCCCAACAAATCGTCTTGTCCAGCAAAAGGACAATCTTCGAACCATGGCCCACAGGATCGAAAGAAACGAGACCTGCACGCTGTGTAATTGTGGTGGATGGCGGTTTGGGCCCGTGCATCCATTCCGCCCACATAGCGGTGTTGTTGGCTCGGCAGTGATGGCTCCATATGACCATCTGCATATGACCATCTCCATATCACCATCATCACCATCTCATATCACTATCTCCATATCACCATCTCCATATCACCATCTCCATATCACCATCTCATATCACCATCTCATACCACCATCTCATATCACCATCTCCATATAACCATCTCATATCACCATCTCCATATAACCATCTCATATCACCCTCTCCATAAATCGGCTAATGTCCACCAAGTCATGGCTCCATTTAGATCGATGAGGACTGCAAAATTGCGTCTCCATTATCCATCACCATTTTCGCAGTATTGACTGCTAGTTTCTGCACAATCAAACTTCACTTCGAATAGTTGCCCTGCGGTCTTGCAACCCCCCATTGGAGACTTAAAACCCAAACGTCTCCATGTCCGAGTCCTCTCGCTCACTCATGCGCTCGTCGTAGTTCGCAAGCGTGTTGTTGATAAACTTCTGGAAAATCGAGGCGATCGATGAGCGGTCGACCTCGGCGCGTTTGAGCGCCTTGAGTTTCATTAAATCGCCCTCGGTCTCTTGCATCTTGGCCGGCTCTTGCTTCTCCACAGCACTCTCTGTCTGGTCATTCATCAAGAAATTGGAACTCAAGTTCGTCTTGATCAAGCGCATCGACGTGATGCGCGCGTCATTGTCGTCCTGCTCCAAATCATCCTCATCATCCGACTCCTCGGGCTTGCTCAATTTCAACTGGTTCGTGTTGTAGCTGTGACAGTACTTGCACTTAAGCCCCATCACGTGGTACGCACAGTTGGACTTGCCCTTGCAGTCATTGCAGCTAATGATGCACCGCCACTTGTCGTAGGGTGGGGGCAATGGCAGCTGGCGGATCTCCTGGTCCAAGATGCGGAACTGCGTTTCCGTGTTCACCACCGTCTTCTTGCATATAGGGCATTTGTAAGAGTGCTTTGTCATCTCGTCGTAGCACTGTTGGTGGATCGAGTGACCGCACTTCATGAACACAACCTTGCTGACACTGGTGAAGAGGTACTCGTTGCAGATAGGGCAGTCGCAGTGGGTGGTGTTTGTCACACACTTGTGACGGTGCTTCAAGTCGATGGAGAGGCAGATGTTGCACGTGTCACAGTGGAAATAGTCCTTTGAAAGTCCGAGCCCGAGCCTGCATATGCCGCACTTGTCACAATGGTAGATGTCCTTCAGGCCATCGTTGTCGTAGAGGACACACTTGAGGCAGAAGTAGTTGGCTAGTTCCTCCTCGCAATTGACGCAGTAGTTCGTTTCCGGCGCTTGCGGCGTGCCACAGCTCATGCACAAGATGTGCTTCACTTCTTTTCGGACGAGCTTGTGGTCCACAATGTCTGCATCGTGGCAAAACCGACACACATACCATTTTGAGCAAGTGGGGCACTCGAGCTTGCAGTTCCGCTGGTAGTGCTGGCATCCTAAGACGCCTTTGCTCTTGTCGTAGTAAGAAGGCACGGTGTCTGCCTCGGACAAAACCACCTCGTCGACTGACATATCCGACGATACTGAATTTGTCTCACTCGCCCAATCTGGCGCCGTCGAATCAATGTTCTCAGGTACCCGAGCCTTTAAGCTCGAAGATTTTTCAAGTGATGAGTTCTTGCCCAGTGTCGTGTGTCCGCTAGTCTGTACACCTCGTGGACCGCCTGGGGCTGCCCCCTCGAATTTTGCAAAATAGCCTCCTTCCAGCTCACCGGAAAAGCCATCTTGAGACTCGCCAGAAGGCATAAAGCCTGCACCGGGAGGCGTTTCACCCGCAGACTCATCAGCCGAAAACTCGCGAGGCGATCTTGCACCTGGAGAGCAGTCGCCAAAAAACCTCTCTGTCAGCGCTGCTTTTTGGTTAACATAGTTCAAGTAGTTGCCCATCATCAATTTGGTCACCAATTTATTTTTCAGGTGTTGACTGAGGTCCAAGTTCTGAATGTTTTGGATCTTGCCCCGTAGCAAGTCCTGCTTGAAAAAATCGTCCGCCAGATCCAATTGCGTCAAGGCCCTCGATTCCTCCGCAGTAAGCTCGGAAACCTCCCAATCCGTGGTGTTGGTGCCCGAGTCATACACCAAATCGCCCGAGCCGTTGGCCTTGCTCCAGCGTTTCTTCGCTCTCCGGCTAACATGGCCTGCGCTCTTGGGGAACTCGTCGTCTGGAACCACAAGGTCGTTCACTAATGGCTGCTCCCGGTTGACCACCCTGAGAACACCCACGGGCTCGGTCTCCTGGTCACGAGCCCCGGGCGCGGCGTCACTCTCGTCGTCTTCGCCCTCATCTTCCACAGGAAGAGTGATGGCTTCATGCACCACATCCGTGAGCGTTTGGAGTCGGTGTAGTGCGGCCTGGAACGACAGCCCGTTTCGAAGGTCGGCCAAAAACGTGTTCATTTGGATACGCGTGGCCACGGTCGTTTTGATACTGTTGATTAGCTTGCGATGATCCGAGAGTTGGCTGGCGCCGTTGAATGATGCCGCATCTCCGGCTTCCGAGGATCTGGATAGCTGCTTGATGGTTTGGGAAATGTACTTGGACACGTCAGGCAAATCGGGCAAGTGCAGGAGGTTCACGTTGGACAAGTTGGGGAGGTTGCTGGACATGCTAGACAACTGGGACTGGAAAGCGGGTGCCAAGGGAGGGAGGCTTGGAAGCACGCCAAGATTGCTGGTCAAGTTTCGGAGCAGGGGGAAGTTTTCCCCCATGAGATAGTTGGATAGTTTGGGAAGATTGAAGCGGCCGATTTGATCTAGGTCCTCCTCCAAGGAGTCGAAGCCGCTGGAGTCGGAACCGTCCGATTCGGGGACGGGCGTCGTTTTCCCGGAGTGTGGCTTGGTGCTGGTGGCTTTTAGCATGGGTCGTGGGGAGTGATGAAAGGTAGCACTTGAGGCCCTGTGCACGTGACGCGGCGGGCGCGGTCACGTGCGCGGGTTGGCTCCCGGGAGAAGGGAGGCAAGCTGGAGGAGATGCAATGGGGGAAATGGGTTGAAATAGGCGCTGACGGAAGGGGTTGATGGAGGGGGGGATGGAGGGGAGCAAAAAGTAATGACACCCACGAGGTTCGAACTCGTGCCTCCGAAGAGACCAGGAATGTATGGTAAGGTAACCTTACCCTGGCGCCTTAGACCACTCGGCCAGAGTGCCAATGATTAAAAATCGGAATTTGTGCTATTTTAGGTCAGTCCAAAAATTTACCTTGTAGAACAAAAAAGAGGTTCTTGGAAGTTTCTGCTTTGGCCCCTCGATGAGCTTCGAACAGAGCACGATCATTACAACGGATCCAGGAGTGGAAGTAGGCGCGGACAGCTTGTCAAAAAGCCAGAGTGGAGCCTTCCTATCAAGAATTCCACTCTTCTTGGACAAGAAAGCCAACACACGAAGTAGCGAGGAACCTCGTAGCCCTACCTGGAGAGAAATCGGACACGTGATAATGCGCTGTACAATATCTGGCGACCCCAGCTACCTACAGCAGCAAGTGGCGCAGATTCAAGTTTAGCATCAAGACAACTGATGTTGTAATCTGTTGCATCTAATTCAAGGTCAGACCAGAGGTAGTGCGCGGCCCATGGGCTCACAAGTGGGCTGCGACGTGCGGTTGCAACGTGAAGCCGTCGGTACCCGCATGGAGAGTCACAATCCGCCCGTCCCTCGAGGCAACGTCGTGGGTCTTGCGGATGCAGGCTCGGCAACGTCATGGGTCTTGCGGATGCAGGCTCGGCAACGTCGTGGGTCTTGCGGATGCAGGCCCCGTCCAAAACTAGCCCGATGGCACCTTTTGGACTGTGGTAGGGCTCAAAGTGCCACGGTCACTCCACGCATTCAAAGGTGGTGCATTGGGCCCCGGTCGTGAGGCGGTTGGATCCGGCCCTCGTCATTTTGCATCACCTACATAAGAAGATCCCCAGTTTAGGAATCCACCTTCGGTAGTACTGCACATAGACAGAGGCATTTCCAGAGCAAGATTAGAACCATAGCACACCGGTGTAATGAAGATATAAAAGTTGAAAGAGGGAAAAACAAGGCAAAATATGTTTGATGTAATTGGCAAAATAATTGGGTAGGCATTTTATTTGTGGGCTAAAGACGGCAGTACAAAGCGGTAAGGAGGACAGTATAAAGGCAGCAGAAAAAATTTCCAGAGAGGATAAATCTAAAGATAATCAACTAGATTTAATTGATCTGAAATTTATTCAACCGAAGTTTTTTGGAAATAAGACCCATAGGAGCTGGAAAATTAGGTTATGTCTTTCTCGTAAGTTTGTATTTATGAATTCATGTATAAATACCTAAATCAGGTACTTTAGATCATATATCAATTTCTTTAACCAGCGTATTTATTTTGAACAAGTACTAAATAATATAATATTAGACCAGTTTTAATATTCGGTGGTTATTGTTAGACTCCCATGGGTAGTGTGCTGCCCATAGGTGCTCAATGGTCCTGCGATGTGCGGCTAGACGCGGATGACGACGGCCCTGGCCTCCAGGCTCGGTCCGGAACGTTCTAGGTCCCTTCCTCCGAGTTCTAGACCGAGAAGCCCTTATCTCGGTGAGGCTTATTTGGTGGATCAATCGGGCTAGTCGCGCCCGACATTCTATATAACTCGGGTGATTTCCCCGGTTTTACGGATCATCAACAGATACATCTCTCTTAAGTCCTTACGCCCAGCTCGAACCTGACAGCTATTTAAATGACTTCATTGATAATGGTTATTAAAAGATTTGGGTAGTACAGGTATTGGTAGATTAATGGACCTATTATTTATATATTTATTTTAATTTTATCTTAGATCCACCACCCATGGATACCACATTTACCTGCGACGTACGCTACAAGGGGACCATCGTTACCCTACTTGGAGAGAGACGGGCGCTATCCCGACCGACTATCTCCGAGGCTCAGACGGCACCAGCTGCATCTTATCCGAGGCTCAGACGGCACCAGCTGCATCTTATCCGATGCAGTGGCTTTATCCAATGCAACGTCGTGCTTTTCTTAGATGCAGGACAAACACCCGCCTCCAGGCACCATTGGTCTGGATAAGCCAGACCAGGACTTATCAGGACGCCTAGGGCGGCCCGCACGTGTATAGCACCCCACTCCGACCAAGTATGCCCCTTCGTGTCCCCACGCCGGCTGGAAATGGGGCAATCAGACCCCACCTCGCCACGGGCCGGGCCAGTTTTTATCTATATCAGTTGGGATGATCCCCCTTGTTTTAGGCATCATCAACGAATACACCTTCTCTCAAGAACTTGACGTTAAAACAACTACAAAGAACCTAACATCATCTATTAACTAGTGATACTATTCTCATATATAAGTATAATGCTGATTTAGAACCGTGCGTAACAATCAATAAGACCATTTATTTTGTAGTTGAAGAAATTGACTATTGTAAAATGATGAAGATTTGAAGTATACTTATAGATAGAGAATAAGAAACCTAATGCAAATAACATAGGTACTGCTAACCTTACTTCTCCTGCATAAATCGTGGCTCCTTTAACCTTACTCATTCAGATTCGGGTATAAATAAAATAACTAGCTAGTTGAAGAAATCAATAATATCTCTATAAAATATAAAATTATTATTGTTAATGTTAGATCCACTAGAGTAGCGCGGTATCCATGGTGGATCTAGCAGCTCTATTTCCGAAGATCATAATTTATCATTGATTTTTAGATGCTACTTCTGTCCTTTTGCTTTGATGTACCTTCTTTATCATGAAAGGGCAAAAGGCCCGTGTAATGCCGGATACTTGGGGATATATAAACTCAGACAGACCCTCCGTTCAAGAATCCCTTAAATAACACAATAAGCTATGAGCAAGATGCTAACTGTTATCTTTGACTATAAGAGAATACTCAATCTAAAAAAAGTTATGAGCAAATATGTCTCGCTCCGGATGATTAAAAACCCCACGAAAAGGATTTTGGGCCATACCGGCCATCGTTTATCCTTAGTTTTATGTCTAGAAGAAATTTTAGATCCACATTACGGAGATGAAAAGGAATAACGGTTAATTGTCGTCTGTAGTTGTTTTAACGCCAAGTACTTAAGAGATGATGTACTCGTTGATGATCCCGAAAACAAGGGGATCACCACTACTTATAAAAAAAACTGTCCAGCCCGATCGCGCTGGCTCCGGGCTGTTTTAGGGAACAAGCCAGTCACCTTTAGCTGGCTGGCAAAATTTATACGGGAGAGGGACCAGCCACGGTGGCTGGGGTCTTTACAGTCCGATAGGTCCCGAACAGGTTGGCTTGACCCGGAAAGGGTAGCTGCGGCGAGACTGCGTCGAGGAAGCCACAACGTTCTACAGAAAGTGGGCGGTCGGAGTTGGACACGCCTCTATCGACGTGGGTATCGAAGGCTTCCCCTTGCAACCACACGTCGCAGGTCAAGAGTGTATCCATGGGTAGTGCGCTACCCATGTTGGTTCTAATGTAGGAATTGACCAATAACCCGCCCTTAGGGTAACAAATCAAGACATGAGTCGTGGACTAATTGGCTAGTCACCTAGATTTGAGCTGGGTCCATATATCTGTCGACTCACTAAGTGTTATATTGTGTCTTCCGGACAAAACCCATCTATGCACAGGATTCAGCTTCTAACGGGCTTCTCAGTTGCATCTTTTCCAGAAAACCACCCAATGGTGACTGAGTATTCTGAACGGCTACCTAATAGTACTCTCCAGAACAGTTAAGGATATCCGCAGTTACCTAATTAGTCTTCTTCTGTAATTCCTTACTTTCACTATCCGGGTCATAGCCTGGATGATCCGGTTTGCCATAGAGTTTCCAAGGGGAGTGACTCTGACTCAAGTCAAGGAGCGACTTCATGGCATCCTCTAAGTATGTGTGAACATCTCCAGTGGGGTCTAAGGTTTCGAGTGAAGGTTCACTTGAATCTAAACGAGATGTATTTCTTGTGGGTCTGGAATTGGTGGACACTCTTGGCACGTCTCACCTCCGTAGTTTATCTGATTATAAGCTTGGGAAAGCCAACTCCTTTTATAGTATTTGAGTGGGCCTTCAACAACTCAGGAGGACAAGGATTAAGCCACTTTGTCAACATGTAGAATCTGGAACGGACGATCGACTAGGGTATCACCTTCACTTTCTTTGGGGTAGCGATGTGTGCTTTTAAATAAACCGCATGTGTCACGATCGACTGGCAGAACATGTTGGAGGCCCGAAGGAAGTGTCCAGAGTTGTTTGAGATGACGAAAAGCAAATGCACTTGGATGACCGAGTCGAGTATGCCACTCCCTTGACAATTGAGAGGTAACTCCCTCGATTCCATAGGGATGACTCCCGATCTCATAGGCGATGACTCCCGATTTCATAGGCGATGACTCCCTCGTTACCAGTGAGGGCGGAGCCTCAGAAACAGGTGGCACTGTCAGTACAGCGTCCACTGATTTGGAGGAATGTGAGTGCTGGGGACGATGGGAGAGCCCTATTTGACCATTCCTATAAACAGAGGAAATAACAGTCGCAGAGGAAGTTAGAGACTCTGCAGTATGCATAACATATGGTTTTCGGTGGCCGTCCTGAGTCGTGCGATGATAAACAGAGAGCTCAGGGACGACATGGGCAGCAAAAATATTGCAATGAGCATCCGGAGCAAAATAGACCGGAGAGAGTCGAACATGGATATCTGGATTTAATATGAGACTCCCAAAATCCTGAGTCTGCAACGTGGTATTATTGGCAGCAGTAAGGGACAATTGAGTATCATGGTTAATTACAACTCATCCAAGATTAAGCAGTGGCTCTCTCGTTATCAGGCTTACGTCTCCCTTGTACATCTGGAGAGACGCTAGCCCGTACGCACGGGAAATTGCCGGTGCCAATCCTGCTGCGCCGACTCTCATCCGCTGCCTTGTCATTCTGCATTCAATCAGCGTAAATTGTGGAGAGTTGTCATGTACTCTCCCGTAGTCTGGTGTAGTTAACACGTTGTCTTCCACCCAGTGCTGTAATTCTGGGGCTTCTGCGGTCATCCTTCTTTTCTTGTATTCCAAATATACTAAGCTTGCTTCCTTGTCTGATTGATTCCTCCCTGTCCTTAAATAATGAGAGAGGCCTTCACTACCCGTAGCCCGCTGTAGGGCTGCCGTCGTCATTGCAACTGCTCAATCAGGAAGAAGAGATATTGTTCCATCCCTTCTAACTAAGCTCTTGTGTATAGTGTGCAGACTTGGGTCGTCAGCCTCTTCAGCCCTTGTTTCATCTGTAAGTCGGGTGAGCAGAGGCACTACTTCTCACGGTCCAGCAGGTCAGACATGCGCTCCTGCACCGTGGAGCATCCCCTATGCAGGCCGGCTGGCCTAGTTTGCACTCTAGAACCTTGCAATCTTTCATGCACCATTCGGAATTCGATTCGGTCCCGGAAAATGTTGGCAAGTCCCGAGCATGTCTGGCCAGAGCCGGAGCAACTGGGCCGGGAGCGTTATCACGTGACGTGACGGCGATCACGTGATATTGGTCTTGTGACGTGGCCATCGTCGCGTGACGTGCTATGCCTTCGCAAGCCGCCCCCATGCACACCCGGCTCCCCTGCCATGACCGTGCAAACGCCGCCGCCTCCACACAAGGAAGCCATCGACAAGTGCGTGCAGTATGTGGTGAAGAACGGCCCCCAGTTTGCTGATAAGCTCCTAGCTTCCAAAGAGAGCGCCCAGTTCTCCTTTCTCTTGGAGACCGGGCAGTTCCATGACTACTACTCTCAACAGCTCCAGCTCCAGCACTGCTTACAAAAGGAGAGGCGCCAAGACAGTGGCCAGGACGATCGCCCCCAACAAGAACCCAGTGCTGAGCCCGCGCCCGCTGTGCCTCCAAAATTGGCCTTTCTTACCGATTTACCGCCCGTCTCGGCCCACGATCTACACATCATCAAGGCCGTCGCTCTATACACTGCGTGCAACTCGGAGCAGCACCTTCGGCGGTTTGGTGAGCTGTGTCGCAAACTGGCGAGCCGAAAGCAATATGCTTTTTTGGATGAAGGTCACAGTTTGCACGGGCTTCTCCGGTCGTATATCGAGCAATACCGACATTTGGTGGCCAGGGCTCGCGGTGGTGGTCCTGACAAAGCCATTGACTCATGCTTGGGTAGCCAGCACGAGCTCTTTGAGAACGCCTACCGGCGGGCCGCGTACCATAAACGGAATCACATCAACCAGAGACTCCGGCACGAAGACGACCAGCGACGCCAGTACTTGTACGCGTCCATTGACTGGCAGGACTTTCAATTGGTGGAGAGAGTGCATTTTGATGCAATCGACGAGGTGTCCGAGTTGGCTCGCCCGCTACTGCGAAGTGCAGTCGCCCTGCGGCTGTTGGAGATGAAGAATCGCTTCTACAAGGCGGTGGAGGAGGAGTATGAACGAGGCAAAAATCAAGACGACAATAGCAAGGGCAGGAACAGGAATGACAAGAACGAGAGCGACAAGAACGACAAGAACAACGACAGCAATGAAAATGAACCCACGAGCAGTGGCAACCAGTTTGTTCCCAAAGGTATAAAAATAAAGGCCGCAGGGGAGAGCAGGCTCAAACGGAAAAAGCAGGCGGAGAGGCTCATCACGTGTCCGCTCACGGAGCAAGCCATTCCCGAGAGCCAGTTTGATGCCCACCTCAAGGTGTTGCTACTTGATCCAAAGTACAAGGAACAGCAAGAGAACTATATGAAGAAGAACTTCCGATACGAGTCCAACCTCACGTCGGACCAGGTGTATGAGAACATAAAGCAGTTGGTTCGCCGCCAGACCGACGAGCGGCCAGCGAAGCGACTAAAGTAAGACATTCTAGTTCTTTTGGTGGCCAATAAGGCAGAGAGGGAGCGGTGAGGGAGTGCGTGTCAACGAACGAAGTTGAACACCACCACGAGCGGAGCCTACGGAGGATTTGACTCTGGACGGAAAACTTCACCAGGCCCACACCCAATAAGGAGTGGTCGATTGAGTGCTCTTTCTTGATTTTGGGGGCAGCGCATGGCCTACTTAGTTGGAAGAATAGTTGGTGTGCTCAATTGCGACAACGAGAGAATCTAGAACGGTGTGTTAACTTCTGCTGGAGCTTTTTGAAGAAACTAGTGAGTTGAATGGGAATTTGAGGAAATTACCAGTGTGCTTTCCATAGACCTTCTGGGTCGCACGCACGCTATCCTGACGGAAGCAACGAGTTGAACTTAGTCGAGAGGTTTGGGAAAGGGGTTTTTTCAACGCGAGGACGATAACGCAAAGAAACTTCTGCTGTCGAACTAGGAATTACTGGCAAGTGTAAGTCTTATCTTGGATATGTCCCTGCCTCTTGCGCACTCCGCGCGTCACTCCTATTGATGAATGGCTTGGTGGACATCCTGGAGACCTGACTTCGAGGCAATTCTCTCTGACTGAGGATATTCAGCTGGGAATGCGCCGACGGTAACAACGCTCTCAGAGTTGAAATTGCGAAGAAACAGGAACAAATGCAGGATCAGAAAATCAGTACTTGATCTTATGAAACCCTTAAGCTTGCAACAAAGGGTGTCTTGTTCTCGTTTCAATCAAGCACGGACTTACGGAACATTGTGTGAGTCGCCGATGTGAATGATCACTTTGAAGTTCGTGGTGTCTGGTCTTTTGCGGTTTGTGCTATGTCCCGGTAACTCTGGAAGAGTTGTCGAGAACGAAGAAATGTACTTGGAAAAGTGAAACTGCACTAGTTCAAATACCCGAAAATGGAGCCAGTCCGTGCGCGGACGTTGTTGGGTAGCGGCCAGGGGTCGATGAAATGACATGGCCTCTCCAATTAATGGATCCAGAAGCTTGAGGCATTACCGGCTCGAGTCTATGAGGTTACTATGGCTCAGTGCGTGGGCCACTGCTGGAGCGACTGGGGCACTTTGGGAGCGCAATGCTTCCTCCAGTAAAGCAACAGGTCAAGAAACTCCCGCACGGCATGTGGCTCATTGAGGAACCAGGTCAGAGCCCTTGATAACGACCATTAAGTACAAGTGTCACCCGAAGCAGAACCCCGCAGAGGATGCCAAAAACCCATACCACCCTGCCAGTCTAACCACCAGCCCAATTTACGGATGCCAAGCCCCGTGCTCCCAAGCCAGGACTTTGAGTTATGAGGCACCCGCTGGCGGCTCTTGTGCCAGCGCATTGATACATTCAAGTTCCCAATAATCGGAGTGGGTTCAGAGTGCTGAGTTCTGATGTGAGTATGAATAGGATTTCCGCATTATCTTCCCCAGAGAAATTGGGAAGTTGGAGCGTGTCCAGAAGAACCATAGCGGAAAATAGTGGACAAAAAGGGATATTCTGCCTCGGGCAAAGCCTGGGGTTGCCAGCTCCGGCAACTTGGACGTTGATGTGCGCCGTCTATAACGGCCAAGCTGCAGAGGCCCAGAATCCAGTATGGTTCAACGCATGAAAACTCCACGTGGCTAACGAGCTTCTGGCTGCGGTGTGGTGCAGCGTGACGGTGAAGCCTCACGATGAAGCCTCACGATGAAGCCTCACGATGAAGCCTCACGATGAAGCCTCACGATGTCAGAGCACTGCGAACGGGTCTCCGGGACTCCAGTCCATTCCCAAGTCCAATACTATACAGTACTAATACAGTACTAATACAGTATTGATACAGTGCTACA
Source organism: Metschnikowia sp. UWOPS 03-167b3 (assembly GCA_009756565.1). Taxonomy (NCBI): domain Eukaryota; kingdom Fungi; phylum Ascomycota; class Pichiomycetes; order Serinales; family Metschnikowiaceae; genus Metschnikowia; species Metschnikowia sp. UWOPS 03-167b3. The sequence continues at coordinate 38,455 of WFIV01000022.1, forward strand.
GTGCTACAGTGCTACAGTGCTACAGTGCTACAGTGCTACAGTGCTACAGTGCTACAGTGCTACAGTGCTATACAGTGTCAGTCCAGAGCCAGTTCAGTGCACCGTGCCAGCGGTTCAAGTGGTGACGGTTGGAGCAATGCACCTGCTAGTGGGTATGCATGATTCTGGCTTGAGGTGTTTTCCCCTCGACATCCACTTGAAGCATTTGAAGGCTCCCCAACGCAGCAAGAGCCCTCGCTGTGCATTCGAGGCCTAACGCTTTGATATGCATTGTGCAGAAGAACATACTGCCATTTTATAATGTCACAGACGAACAAACTGGAAAAATGGAGAATATGCACGTACAGAATGAAGACATCAATCGACAAATTGAATAAATGAACTGGACTAAAGACTATAGGTCGTGCGCTGCTCGTGGGCGCACTGGTGGTTGTGGCGTGGTGTAGGCCCCTACAGACGATAATAAAGTACCATGGGATTAGGCGCAATGAAACGTATTACGGGTGAAAGTATCCGACTGAGTACGCCCCAAACGCCAGGCTTTGGCCCTCGTTATGAATTTCATGCCAAGACCGGAACACGGTCGGCGCTGGACCAAGATGCGTGGCACCGAACAAGCCCTGCCCTACAACCAGGGCAGCCATGCCGCGGATTCCGGTGGTCCGAGGTCCAGCTCGGCGAGGCCACCATAGGCCACCATAGGCCACCATAGGCCACCATAGGCCAAGCAATACTAATCACCACAACGTCTAGTCTCTAGCAGTGTGAAGCATTTGCTGGCCATGGCCTGTGCAGCCCACGGTGCGGCCCATGGTGCCATGGTAGTGCGGTGCTCAAGAGAATAAAGAGGAGTATCCCCAATTCCATAGATGAATGGCGGGAGACTCTTGTGGATAGTCCAGGAGAGAAACGGTATAGAAAGCTATGCGTGGACTTGCATGGCGTGAATTCATCACCACTGATTTTAGACCACCGATGTCTGACTATTCCGTGTGTTTAACGTCCCCCGCGTAAAACTGCAAACCGACCAAAGACACCGCGCGAAAGTACAACCGTATCATCCACACCCATGATTAAATCTCCTTTCGAGGTGCATAGATAAAGGCCATTTACGCTGTCAACGGGCGGCGTCAGGTCCAGGTACTGTTCACCAGGCAGAGGACCGATCAAGACACACGAACCAGGACTTGGAGAGCTTGGAAGATCGGGGGTCGACCCGCCTTTACACCCGAACGGGTCCCAAAACATCTAGTGGTGTATTCAGAGGCAAGTTTCACTCCGCAATGTACAAGACAATGGCGATGCCTTACGAGAAGCGACTCAGACTGGAGGATGTGCGTTTCTTCATCCAGCGCCCATACTGTCAGGGATGTGCTTCGCTGTCAGGAATTAAGTCAGGGGCTGAACAGTCAGGGGCTGAACAGTCAGGGGCTGAACAGACTGTCAGGTGAGTTATCACCCCAGCGACTAGTTACTACACCGTCAGGTGAGTTACCACATCAGGGGTCTAATCCGACATTCCAGGTGACTACACTGCCAGACTACACTGCCAGACTACACTGCTCAACCAACCGCCGGATGCACTGGTATGAAGCGCTATTGGCGCCACGAGTGCCTCTACCAGGTCCGCAATTCCCAGAAAACCAGCCCACTAACAAATACAAGATCTTGTATACAGGTGTTTGGCCGGATTGACTCTAGCGTGGCGCTGCAACTGCCCTTGCAGAGGCCAGCGTCCAGGCTTCAGAGGTCAGCTTACATAAGCTGAGGTCGCTGTGCAGGCTGGCATTAAACTGCCCGTCCTTTGGTGTGGAAGACGTGCAAAGCGGATTCGTCGACTGTAGTAGCTGGTGGGGCACCACTTGAGTGTGTTTCTCGAAAACACCGCGTTGGCCATTCCCGTATCATGGCAACTGAACTTGGCACGGTGGCAGTGCATGCTCGAACAACGGTGTATATTTACCAATTAAAGTTATGTCATGCTACTTAAGCCTTCAAAGAAGAAGCTCTTCTCTTCTTCTCTTCAGCCTTCTCAGCCTTACGCTCGTGCAAACGCTTGGCCAACAATTGGGCGTACTCGGCAGCAGCGTCTCTTTGCTGCTTGGCGTTGTTGATCTTCTTGGCCTTCAAAGCTCTCTTTCTCTGCAAGGTCTGAGGAGTCACCAATCTCTGGATCTTGGGGGCGTTGGAGTACACCTTGCCATTCTTCTCCACGGTGGTTCTAATGACGTAGTCTCTGACGTCGTCCTCCTTGGTCAATCCAAAGAACTTTCTGATGTGGTTTGCTCTCTTAGGACCCAATCTCTTTGGAGTAGTCACGTCAGTCAAGCCCTCGATGTCGGAGTCGCCCTGCTTGACCACGGCCAAAGCAATCACGGACAAGTCCTGGTTGACGATACATCCTCTGACCGACTTTCTCTTTCTCTCTCCGGCTCTTCTTGGTCTGTAACAAGAGTGGCCCTTGGACAACAACAATCTAACTCTGGTGGGGTGCAACACTCCCTGCTTCATTGGGAACCCTTGCTTGTCGTTACCGCCGGTGATCTTGAAGATGTAGCCCTTGAACTCGTCTCCGACCGACTCTCCGTCGACTTCCTGGCCCATGCGCTTGTCGTAGAAGGCACGCAACTTGTGTTCGTCCTCGATCTCAATGCACTTTTGAGTACCGTTGGCTGGGTAAGAAATGTTTAACTTCATGATGAACTGCTTAGCCTATGTGGAGTAGGAAGAAAAATTTTCGGACGCTGCTATGGGTAGGTTGATTTTTTTTTCGCGCCCTGGTGCCAGGCCGCCGCTGCCACGATCATGCAGGCCCGGTGCACGGGTGCGCACCCGGCATGCTCGTTGGTCTTTTGCCGGCGCCCCGCGGCGCACCTCGCCTCCCCGGCCGCACGTGACCTAGGGCTCGAGCCCTCCCATCGCTTCCGCCGGCGCTACTAGTGTACGCTGTGAAGCTACGTAGCATCCTTTACTTGAAAAAGACTATTGCGGCACTAACAAGTACTGCGGTACTATAAAACAGGGCCAACACCGGCCTCCTCCGTCAGCTGTAGCTAACATCGCCTAACGCCGCCCAGTAGCGCCAAGAGTAGCTAGCATCAACCCGCTCGAATCAACCAACACGGTGGCCGACTCCAATGCGTCGGCAGGGACCAAGGTTGAATGCCGTTGATTAGCATAAAACTCCCCTTCCGTCGATGCGTCACCACTTTCTGGAGTTTGCATGGGCGGTCTGCACGCCTCATCTAAACCAAACTCGTCCTTCACATCTGAGGCTCTGCGGATGCTGATTACTCAGGCTTTGCTTCCTGGTTCTCCAGCATAAGAGGCTGTTGCGTGGGCGCCACCTGCGGTCGTTGAACGCCAGTCAGGTATGAGTTCCTCGCGGCATTGGCAAAAACGGCGGTCATTGACATGGGTGTCTGCCCGCTGGCGCTGGGAATCATATTGACAAAGTAGTGCGACATGTTCGTATTTCCGTAAGGGGTCATGCCTGTGGGCCATTCTTGCGATGCATACAAATTCGACGGCGATGGAAAGATGTCACTCATGTAGCGGGAGGGAAGCCCTGAAACGGGGGTCTGGTCACCGTTAAGCTGGAATGGCGGCTTGAGCCTTGGCGCTGCGCCCTCCATCCCACCTCCGTCGCCAGGGTTCTGCTGCATCGCGGTGGCGCTTGCATCCTGAGCCTGGGTCGCTTGGGCCTGGTTTGCCTGAACCTGGCCTTGGGCCTGGGCCGCGGCGTTCTGCGCTTGAACGTTTTGCCCGCTTGGTCCGCCTTGCTCGCCTGGCACATTCTGTCCATTCTGCCCGGTCTGCCCCGCAGCTTGGCCCATGTACTGCTGGTTGAAGACCTGATTGAACACCGGCGTCGGGAGTATTGATGGATGGTACTGGCCTGACGGAGAAGGCTGTGGAAGCGGCGGGAAAAACTGCATGCCCGAATTGATCGGAAGCTGAGGCATTGCACCAGAAGAAGGACTCAGTGTCTGCAGCTTATTGATGGGAAACGGTAGTTGATGCACCTGTTTGCGGACCTCTGGACTCTTGAACTTCCCAAAAGAATATAGCGCTGAGTTAAGAGTCTGTGTCTGCGCACCTTGTGCCTCCGTGAGCTTTTGCTCTTGCTTCAGATCCGTGCTCTCGACGGGCGTGATTGTTTTCGACTCCGACGTCAGGCGTTTTGAATCGGACGGGATCTGCACTCGCAACACTGGCCTTTGTGGGGGCGCATCTGCTTCCTTGAGCGGATTCTGGCTATTTTGCTGCGCAGAGGGCTGCCCGAATCGAGTATTCACCGATGCCTGCTTGGAGTACATCATTGGCGCCGGTGACGTCTTGCGCTGGCGCTTGGGCTCCGGAGTATCTGACTCGTAGTCAGAGTCAGCATTCCCGTCTTCGAGCTTTATATCCAGCATGGCTTCTTCATCCATCATTGAGTACAGGCGTGATTGCAAGCTGGTTTTCTTTTTGTAGCGTCCGTAATTCTCGGGCAGCTTCTGCTCATAAGGCGTTTGCTGCAGATAAAAGTCCATTAACTCCTTCGTGTCAACAGAGGAGAACTCGTACACTTTGTTATTGTTGCCGACAATAATAACTGCAAGGTCCACTTTGCATAACACTGAGAGCTCATATGCTTTTTTGAAAAGCCCGGCTTTCCTCTTGACGAACGTGACGGTCCGGTTGCGATCATCGCCTAGAGGCTGGATCTCGATTTTTCTTCTTCCCATCGAGTTGCTTGCGCTTAATGTGGGGGACGTGGATATAAAGGGATGTAGAAATGCGATGCTTTGGTGGCGGCCTGAATGGTTGATGCGGTCGATCGACCTAGCACTGAAAAGTCTGGAACGGTTGAAAAATGTCCAAATTCGGGAACGGGCTTTCAGTTTCTGCGGCAAACAGTCAATTGAAAATTCTGCGAACGTCAATGGGTTATCAGAAGTAGCGTCCTAAGTCAGATCAAATTTGCAAGTAGTGCAGGTTCTGATGTCGCTATCTGTCAACAAGATTGAGTAGCCGCCTGTAAGGAGCAGGATGTGCGGGTGTGCAAACCAATCAGGAAAACGCGGGCCACGTCACGTGAGGCCGTATTGGGATGCTTTGCGGTGGCGAACGTAAGGCAGTATATCCGTCGAAGGGCCGGCTGGCAGGGGCTGTGTCGATTGCTTGGGATGCGGTGATGGGCAAATGAATGGGTAAAAATAGATCTGCGCGTCGACGTGTAGTGGGGCAGTGTGTGCAGGACCGCGGCCGCAGCGCTAACAAAATGGCAGCCATACTCGAGCGCTAATGAAATGGCAGCCATATTCGAGCGCTGGCTTCGACGGGAGATCCTGGCCATGTTGAAACATTTCTTTGGAGATCCTCTGATAGTGGCGACATAGTCGACCTGAAAAACACCTCAAACATCGAAGCCACAATCGCCAGTGCCGAGGCGTTTCTTTGGGTTTGCGTGCACGACCATGCCCCTGGCTCCAGCAAGGCTTCGTCCTATAAAAGATCCAGCTTAGAAGCTTGGAGCATTCATCTGAGCCAACAGCTGCAAGGAAAGGAAGGCCGGCCAGTGGACGCCAAAAAGAAGGGATTGGCGGCAAAAGAAACACAGACCCGTACACCGCCGGCGGCACACCCACTATGAATTCACCCGGTGGTCTCGCCCAACCAGACCTCCCCAAATCCTGGCAAAAAGAACCCCGGGCGGTAACTAGGCCAATGCGCTTCCCCCAGCCGCGGGTGCACCGAGTGCCGAACCCGTGCACCAGTCCACATTCCGGACCTGTGCACCACGGGTGCGATCGCGATCGCTCGCGCATGCTCCACACACGTGGGCACAAAAAAAAGGGGCCGGAGGCGGGCGGGCATGCGTGGAGTATGAACAATCCAAGGGCCTCTAAAGCATACGATTTCAGCGCATGCACAGCCGTCCCCATCGCGGCGATCCGCGGCCGGCTTTCCTCGTGCCTCTCCAGACGTGTTGGTACTGCATACCGCGCGCGCCCGCTCCTCCGCCGAACAAATTCCAAAACTGCCAACATTCCTTCCTCCAAACACACTACCGCTCCACGCAAGCCGGCCCGACATGACCTCAAGAGCAAAGCCCGTTCGTAGGAAGCGCGTGGATCAGTTTCAGCAATATGCCAACATTGCTGACCTGCAGCCAGAACCATCCCCCGGCTCCCACGGGCCTACACCCCCGGCACCTCCCCAGAAGCCAACCACTCAGGCCCGGGCACCGAACGCCCCGATCCCGCCTGCGGAGATCTTGGGCCAGGCCCGGAATTTTCAGAACCAGCACCCAAATCTGCAGCAAGAAGCGTCAGATCAACGGAGCCAATATCCAAATTTTCAGGGAGAGCCGTCCAATCCCCAGAATCAGCCCCAAACTCACCAGGCCCCTTCCCATGAGGCAACATTGGCGCCTGCTCTGCGTAATGCTGCATCTTTGAATTCTGAGTGGGCCCATTCAGATGTTCCAGCGGAGCTTGAAGCCACCAAAGATCCATGGGATGAGGAAATTGGTGACATCTCTTGGGATGAGGGTTCACCAGGAAAAAGCGAACTACCATGGGAATCTGAAGCGGTCAACGATGATTCAGCTTGGAGCACACTAGCAGGTGCTCAGGAGCCTAGATATGATACCCTCCCAGAACAGGACCATAGGGAACGTGGCACTGACGACCAGCAAGATGCCTCGTGGCCCGGCGAGACAGATCCCTGGGATGAAGACATTCAAGCTAGTCCATGGGACCGCATAGATGATCCTTTTTCAAGACCTCAAGGTGCATATGAACTCAGCACACAAGGAGAGGATCTGCAAGATCTGGCACAGCATGGGATAGATCACGAATTGCAAGAAAATCCGTCGCATGAACCGCATCAACAATGGGAGGAGGGTCAGTACGACCAGGCACAGGATGCTCAGCATTACCCATCCCAACAAATTCAATCATACAATCAGGCTTATTCACCCCACGATCTGCAACACCAAGTCTTTGATCAAGAGCATCAAGATCATGAGGCGCACCAAATTCAGGACGAAACTCAGGCTTATGAACAGAATCATCATGCTTATGGCGGGGAGCACCAACTTTATGAAGAAAACCACGCTCATGATGAATACCAAGCTCATGATGAAAACCGCGCCCATGACCAGAGCATTCAAGAAGACTCCCATGATTTTTATCACCAAGATGAAGAGCGAGAGCACCGCTCAACAGATGGTGGCGAAGAAGCGTATGATTCAGAGGCATTTCCTCCTGAACATCACCATGAAAACTACTATGAGCATGATGAACAAGCTGCTCATGACAACCAGATCGAGGGCATCTTTGGACAAGACAACCTGTATCACCTGGAGGAGATGCATAGACCCGAAAGGTCCAGGAACGAAGAACATTCCAAATTGGGTGAAGAGGACGTTGATCTCACTCATAATGTTGCTGGACACACAGACCAAGACCTTCGTGATGAACAGCAGGGTGATATTGACCAATCCGCAAATTATGAAGAAGGTTCACGTGTATCCTATGAAGAGCAAAACGCAAATCATGTCTATGCTGCCCAGCCAAATGACAATGTATACCATGATTGGGCATCAGAAAAGCATGATGATCTTTGGAACACGGAAATCGAAGCAAACCAAGACCATGACTTTTGGAACCAGGAAAATCAACAAACTTACGAATCCATCGATGCTCAAAACAGTACTCAGCTTACACGGGCCAACGAAGGGCCCAATGTGGAATCGGGGCCTACCCATACTGAGGATGGTTCTATAAGTGTGCCACATGTGAGTGCATATGGAAACGTACCATCTCATCAAGAGTTTACACAAGAAATTGATTTTGGCTATGAACCCCAATTCATGGGGGAAGAAGAATATGGAGCACGACAAGTGCCACGAGCAAGCTTGGATAGCGAGCGAGATGAACATGGGGTCATCAAGGAAGCTGCGCCAGCAAGCGGGTACCAGTATGACCCCTTCGAAGCGGACATCTCGCAGCAGACTGTGATCAGAAGCACAGGAGACCATGAAATTTCCGAAAAAGCAAAAGCATTAGCTCTTTTGGACTTGGACGATGATCTTCTATTGGATGATGACTTTTTAGACGACGATGAATCCGCGGAGACGCCTTCTCATCCAACTCCCCAGGAAGTGAAGTCTTCTGGAACCAGCATCGCCAGTAAGTATGCTCGTTCAGACACCGCCACTCATCCCGCAAACCAGCCACCAAAAGCATCAATCTCCATTGTGCCACCTCCAACGAGTGCCATTCTGTTAACCCAGCAGACTGCTCCCAATCAAGAAATCGCTCAGGCGAAGAAAAAAAATGATGCGTACGACTTCCCCGAAACTTTTATTACGCAAAAGGTTAAACCGGCAAGAAGAGCTCCTCTGGCTCAACCCAATCAGAAGCCTCAGCCCGACCTCCTGCAACAAAGTGTTCCTGTGGAATCGTCAGCATCTGAGGAACCCAAAAAGGCCTTTTTCGAAGACTTGCCCATCACTTTGCCCAACAAAGGATCCAAACCGAGTAGGCCCAAGGCCACTATGTCCAAGGCGGTCCCACAACAAGCTCCCACCGCCGCTGCCGTGGCAGCTTCTGCACCTGCACCTGCAGTCAAGGCTGCACCGAATCCATATGCTTCTTTGAAACCGAAAGCACCACTGACTCTTCCTCAAGCTCAAGCTCAAAACACAGGAAACAGGTACCAGCCACAAAATGAGAATAGTTCTATGCATCCTCCAGCTGGAGTGATGGCAAGTGCTCCACACGGCATAATGCCACCTCCAAGCGTCTTGAAACCTCAAATGCCAGTGGGACCTCAGGGAATGAGTCAATCGCCTCAAGTCGCTCCTGCTAATATGATGCCTTCGACGCCCAACATGCCTTCGATGCCAAATTCGCAATATAATGTGCCCCCAATACCAAATATGCCACAGAACATGCCTTCAATGCAAAATACGCAACAGAACATGCCTCCTATGCCAAATATGCAACAGAACATGCCTCCTATGCCAAATATGCAACAGAACATGCCATCAATGCCAAATATGCAACAGAACATGCCTCCAATGCCAAATATGCCACAGAACATGCCTCCAATGCAAAATGCGCAACAGAACATGCCTCAAATGCCAAATATGCAACAGAACATGCCTCCAATGCAAAATGCGCAACAGAACATGCCTCCTATGCCAAATATGCAACAGAACATGCCTCCAATGCAAAATATGCAACAGAACATGCCTCCAATGCAAAATATGCTGCAGATGCCTAATGCTCAAGCAGTGGTCCCTCCAGGTGCTCCTCAATTGGCGACAGGGTCTCACCAAAGACGCAGTTTTTCTCACAACCAAGGCAGCGAGTACTCCCTCCAAGGATCTTATTCCTCCACCAGTTCCCTCATAAATGGAAACTCCCAAAACGTACACTCATACAGCTCGCCGCCAGTCAAGAACAAGAAAGATGCGAAACCCCGAGTCAACACTATGGTTGCTAAGAATGCAGAGAAGAGCACCAACCTCAGTCCTTATGTTCCTGATGCAGGACCTTACGGGCCCCCGGCACGTGGACATTCAAGAAGCAATTCTTTAATGGGCGGAAATGCCAAAGAGGGTAATCCGTATGCCCCTGTGACTCAAGGCAGTGTACATAGTCCCAATGCTTCACATGCTCAGGTGATGGGGTCCCAGGCAGCAAGAAAGCGGGGAAAATCTGGCGGGAGAAGCACTCTTCCCACAATTGCGCAAGCGGTCACACCCAAGGTCGAGAACCCCGAGGCTTTACTAAAGCGGCAATTCCCCATTTTCGGGTGGAACCAATCTGATAGAGTGACGGTCTTGATCCCTCAACTCAGCAACGGCTTTGCCCCTCCCTCGAATATCATCAAAGTATGCGGGGCCACAGAAGTGTTGCCAAAGGTGAAGATCCACGCCGACTTCCCAGGTCCTTTGTCCAAGTTGAAAACCAAAAAGAAGGATGTGGAGTCTTTTCTCGAACGCAATATCAAAACATTGCAAAGCGAGGGCGGGAGTCAGGAAGAACTCATCCTTTCGGAGGTGTTGCTTGTGTTGGTAAGAACTGACAAGGACCCGACGGCGCCGGAGTGCCAGAAAAAGCTCGCCTCTGTTCTTACGCCCAACGTGGATTTCACATTTTCTCACGATGTCAACTCAAGTTTCTTGGGGCAGGGCGGTCCTGGGTACTCTGCAAACGCGTTCAAATTGGACAATGCAGGGATTAATGTGGTGTGGGCTTTGATACAAGCAGGAAACAGGGAGAATGCATTGAGCTTCGCTATTTCCAAACAGGACTGGGCTTTGGCATTCATAATCGCCCAGTCTATTGGGCCTGCATCCTTCAGCAAAGTGAGTGCAGATTTTGCCAGGATATCCTTTCCCTTTCAAACGAACCAGAACACCAGGGTGCAGCATTTGATGCCTCTTTTGCTCAAGATTTTTGCCGGAAACATCAAGAGTGTCATTGAAGACTTCGAAAACGTTCCCAGCGAAGCAGAGTTTGCCAAGGCACACTACAGAGAGATCATTTCGGCCAGTATAGTGAACAACGGCAGCATCGAGTTTTTAGTGGAGTATGGTCATTTCTTGGGCAAGGCGGGCCTCGTGTGCGCCAGTGAGCTTTGCTTCATGATTGCCGGTTTGATCATGTCGCCAAACCCATTGCAAAATGGAAGCGTTTTTCCTCTCGTTGGCGCCTTCACTCGCACATCGGTGTACTCTGAAATCTACGAGTACGTGCTCCTCAATTCAGCGGCCAACGCATCGCTTCCCGCCAACGGCATGGCGCATCTTGTGCCGTTCAAAATCAAGCGGGCCCAGCTTCTAGCCGACTTGGGCTTGTTCTCCGCTTCTAGGAAGTATTGTGACCATTTGAGCAGCGCCCTCAAGCAGCTTGGGAAATCGCCGTACATCCCGCCTTCGACAAGCTCGGATTTCCGCCACCTCGTGGAGCGGCTAACGGAGTACTCGGCCAATGAGTCGGGCTGGCTCGGTAGCAGGTTCAGCAAGGTGAACCTCGACAAGGTGTGGGGACAGCTCGACAAGTTCATCGGAGGAGAAGACACAGCGCCCAAGCCGAGCGAGACCGGCGTGTTCAGCAAGTTCAGCCCGTCCATTTCCAGAAACACCTCTGTGTTGGACTTTTCGGCGCACTCTCGTGCAGACGTGCATGCTCCTCCGCCAGCCGCCAGTCACCAGCCGATGGAGTTCACCAGCCCCTCTCAGCAACAGGGCCGTTCGGGGTCTCTGAAGTATGCTCCTCAACTGGGAAGCAAGTTTCATTCGGTGACGTCTCCTCAACGGCTCGCCAAGAACCAGCAGGACAATTTGCATGTGCCCACCGGCAGGTACTTTCCCCTCAATGGCTCGCTGTCAAGTGTGAACCAGCACGACCGAAAGCCACCGTCCAAGACCGTCATTGCGCCCAGAAACCCGCTCTATGCCCACCGACACGCGCAGAACTCCAGCCTGTCGATTGCATCCAAGAGTGATGTTGCGAGGGACTTTGTGAGGGACTCCTTGAGCAAACCTGAGCTGGTGAAAGACGCTCACTCTCGCAAGTCGTCAGTGCACAGCGAAGTGTCCATGACCGAAGAGGACCACCCCGAGGTGGATGAAGTCATTCCTGAAACCATCGAGGAATCGGCTGAAACCGAGGCTCGTGAGCCGCGGGCTTCGCTGCCGGTGACTCTGCCAGTTACGCTGCCGGTGACTCTGCCGGCGACTCTGCCCGAGAGAAAAGGCCTGGCTGAAACCATGGCGACGGTGGGTCCTCCCCCAAGCGAAAGGGTTGCTGCCAGCCGCCCACCGTTCAAAGGCGGTGCCAGAAGAAGCAATCCTTACGCCCCTTCTGCTGCCAAAGGCACTGACCACTCTGGGAAAAGTTCAACCAAGTACGGGCCCTCTGGACAAGCCAGAAAGTACGAGATGGTCAAGAAGGACGTCGCCACCAATGTGCGGGCTGAGCACGAGCCAGCCAGCGATAGGACGGGCAAGAGCGAGGTTGGCTCAAAGACCGAAGACGGTTTCGGCGCTGGTTCCCACGGCGCAGAGAAGTATGAACAAGGTGCAGGAAATGAAGAAGAAGTTAAAGGAGTTGAAGCTAAAGGAGATGAAGGAGTTGAAGTTGAAGAAGTTGAAGTTGAAGAAGCCACAAACAATCATGCTGGTGCAGATAAGAATGGCTCTATTGCTCAATCAGGTGCTATTGCCCAATCAGGTGCTCGTGCCCAATCAGGTGCTAGTGCTCAAGCACAGGAATATCTTGGCCAGGCGGTGAAGGACAATACGTCTCACACTTTGGAGCATGACAATCAAGAAACGGCTCCACTTATCCAGAGACATGCTCCCCCAGTCAAGCCTGCAGCCAAGAGGACTGCTCCTCGCAGGAGTAATCCCTATGCTCCAACGGTCGCCAACATCGACGTGAGCTTTGAAAATGTCAGTTTCCAAGAGCAACAAGAACTGCCCGAGCCCAAGAAAGAACCGGTGATGTTAGGCCCAATGGCGTCGCCCGCCGGCCTCAAAAATGGCTATGGAAACCCATACCAGGGACAGAAGCGGGAGTCGACTGATTTGAATATCCACGGCAGCTTCGAGGAGTACCCCATTCCCGGGTCGCCCGAGTTGTCTACCCGAGCCAACTCCGTGATCGGAAATCCGGGCTTGTACTCGAGCAGACTTTCTCAATCCCAGCAATCTGCGTTGTACCAGCAGTACGAAGTCAAGGACGATACCGTCTTGGACTATGTTCCTGTGCCCGAGGAAGACGACGAGGAAGATGACGTCAAACTCAAAAAGCGCAAGAGCATCAAAAAGGATCGTGTGCATGCCAAGCTCACCATCCAGGAAGAACTCCGGAAAAAAGGTGCTGGGCAAAACGCTGAAAGCGGATGGTTCCGAAGCTGGCTCGGGCCCAAGAGCGGGGACGACAAGCCAAAACCCATCCGCGCCAAGTTGGGCCAGGCAAACACCTATAAGTATGACGAGAAGCTTCAGAGGTGGATCGATACAAGCCGGCCACTAGAGGAACAACTCAAGGAGTCTGCGCCTCCACCACCACCAAAGAAGAAGGCTGAGGCTAAACCAATGGAAGATGTGCCTGGGCCTTCTGCGGCACCAAAACCACCAGCGCTGGGGGCCGTCGCAGCATCTCCCCGGGCTGGAGGGCCCGGCGCCGCTGTGCCCAGCAAGAAGGCACCTTCCAAAGCCGCGGCCCGGCCCAACTTGGCTGATGCCGGCTTCGACGATCTTTTGTCGATGTCAAGTTCCGGCACTGGCGCAGGAGGCCGCAAAGGCAAACGGAGATACGTCAACGTCATGGAAAAGTAACCCACCATGGTATCTGGAATGTCATCATGGAAGTGAGTAACGAGAAATATAGAATCCTTCATGAAAGTATGGTCAACGAGATGGAAGTGATTTCAACATCATGGAAAAAATCCCGGAATTTCACCGGTTCACTTTTGACTCCGGTAAAGTAGATAGTAGTCTGGCTTGATAACCTTGCCGTTGCGCATAGTACGGTCGCTTGGTGAATCCGGCGCCTGCTTGTACGCATTTCGCATGTACCAACTTAGGGCCTGGTGATTATCTGCAAAAACTGTCAAGGATGTGAAGGAATTTTCGAAGTGTTGGAGATCAGGTAAGGTACTGAGCGAATTCAAGAGCTTGGATAAGCCGTGGAAAGATTGCAAAAGGGTGCTTCCCACAGAATGGCCTTGCGCACACGGAAGGACCTGGATCTCGTACAAGTAGAGACACTGCCCATAAGGTTCCTCACACATCTTGAACGAGATAAAGCACACTGGTGTCAGATCTTGCTCGTACCAAACGAACACCAATCCCGGTGTATTGAGCTCTTGGAGTTTTTCCGTTTTCCACTGACTCCCTTTCTTGTCAATGTATAGAGGGCCCATGCATCGATCGATGACATTGATCAATTGGGCCTTGAACTGGGGATCCACGCGAGCCTCCGTATCGTAGTTCAATTGAAGCTTGTAAGTGTCCACAGCGATTTCCCACGGAAATATATGAGGCACTAGTGTAACCATTGAAGCTGCAAGAGCGCTCATGAACTCATCGTTGTTTTCGTCAAAATCCATAGACAAGCCCATGGCCTAATTGTGAATTCTCATCATATCGCTAGACTGCATGTAATATCTGGAGCCTTTTTCGGCATCCAGCATGAACATCGCAGCCACAGGCCACGTACTAATGCGAACCAAACTGAGACACAGCCGTCTGATCTGCCATAACTTTAGCCAAGCTAGAGCGTTGAAGTTTCCATTCCCCATGTACGCGTTTGAGCAGTTCGAAGAAAAAACACGCGAGGGGCGTCAAATCGGGTATAAAAAGTCCAGGTATCTAGCACCAGCTTTTCCCGAACAGATGGATGTGCTGGAATTCCTCGCCTGTCAAGCGCTCCTCTAGCGAGCCCCATGTAGTGAAACTTGCGTGCATTCACTGCACTTTCTGACATGGCTGACACACTATCACCACTCGACACGAAAAGCAGCACCCGCATCAATTAGAAAAAACTAACTGAAGTATACTTCCGACGTCATCTCTTCCTTGGGGAGAATGAACCACTTTGGCTGCTTCAATGAAAGTCGCGATTCAAAGAAGAGTCGCATTGACGGGAAGGCGTTAGGAATATTTTATTGTGGATGCAAAGGAACAAGCTTCATATTCTTAGGCATACTAGTAAGCCAAAATCAAAGTATTCAAAACATCAGCATTCACACATGTGGGGCAATTGTTGGTGTGTATTATTGTCGGTATACATCATCGTGTGTCATGTATATAAACCCATGAAAAGAGAATTTTCAGTAGTGTCTCATCAAAATGTTTCGGTTGGCAACAATAATTGTTTTTGTGCTGAGGGAAAACGGCACATATTTATACTTTGGCGATAGAAGCTCTCGTTTACAGATACGGGGTGTTCAGGGGCTTGCAGGGGCTCGCATGGCTGTAAAAATGTAACTGCACTAATATATAGAGGTGATCCGCGGCCGATCCGGAAGACCTTCAAAAACGCACCTGATTTCTCAAGGCACCCGACGCTCTGCGACGCGTCTTCAATGCCGTCTGTTGTTGCTTGCACTATTATCACAGCAGATCAATTTCATTTGGATGCCATAGAGACAGAGGCATACGAAGAAAGTCTTTTAGGGCGCAAGCAAAAGGTTGGCTGACGACAGACAACCGTCACGTGACCGTGTTTCCTCAAGCGCCACGCAGGTACACACTTTCCAACCCCCAGTCATGACCACCAATTGGCAAAGTCTGCCGATCAGGCAGAGCCCCGGGCTAGAGGACGTACAAATGAACCAGAGGGCGCGAGCAAACAACATGCGTCACCCAATGACGTCACCCATTCGAAACGGTAGCAACCAGGCAGCCAAAGACCGTATCAAGCAGGAGCTCAAGAGTCTACGCACCAGTGTCCGAGAGGCCAAGTCCGAACTCAAAAGAGAAAGAAAATTACACGAAGAAGATGCACAAATGCAAATAGACAAGATGGAGGCCCAAGCCGCTGCCTTGGCTATAGATCTTGACTTGTTGATCGAGGAGGAGATCGCCACTATGCCCCACCCCGACTTTGACGAAACAAATGATGCATATAATGAGGAGCTTGAAGATTATCTTGCACAAGAAGAGCTAGAGCTTGAGGCCCAGTTAAAAGAATTGAGTATCTTGTGATTGCGATCTTAACCACGACCCCAACGTCACGTTTGATGAGCAAGGCACCGTGGCAAGATGAATTGTCGAGGTTGAATCGGTTTCGAATGCTTCTTAACCCAGAAAGGATAAAAGAAAATCAGCGCAAGTCTTCGAGGTTCCAAATGGTGCTTTGTGTGCTTTCAGTTTCTGAGGTGCAACCTCGGCTCGGAGTTTCTGATGCACCTTTGTTCAAGAACCGAGCCTCACGGCAGCAAAATGTGCTAGATTCGGATGTACGTCAGCCGATATAAGTACGCCCATGGCTCGCAGTCAAAGACAGGGATTCATCACAAGGTGCTAGCTTGCATTCTCATTGCTTTCTTCGGAGCTCTTAATAATGCGTGAGCATTCTCGGTTGCTCTGCGCTCGGAATCCACCAGTCAGCATCCAGAAATTACGCGGAGCACATGTCAGCGGACACTTTGGAAAACCTATTCGATTGGCGAAAAATTTTCAAGTGGCTCATCACACACATGCAGTATCGAATGTACGTCATACATGACATGTATGTTCCCCTTGGACGATGACTTCTAAAGACGAACAAACGAAACAAAGAAGATTTTGACGCTGTTGTCTGTCTATCGAAATTCCAGTACGCAATAAGCAAATCGGATACTCATCAGTTTGGAATGCGCTGGAGCATGACGTGCGAAAGCTGGCTCTGATTGATCAGATTGTGTCAGGCCTGTATGGATATTGCTCATGCATGATGTGTGCGCTGCAAGAGGCGGAGCTGAGACTCGCGACACGGCGAAGAAAAGCCCAGGCTTCATTAGGTTACCTGCATAATCAGGTCCATCTCTATTGCTTTGCGCATTCGCCCGTGCCACTACAGTCCACTTTGCGGCAGAAACCTGCGTTATCGAATGGCATCTCGCGGATTGAAAAAATTTTTCATCAGAACTATTTGCGCATGAAAATTCAAGATTTTGGAAAATCAAGACATGCCCCTGGAAAAAACGGGACCCGAGAACCTGCAGGAGAGTTGTTAGTGAACCACTGTGGCTCGCAAATCTCGAGGTGGTCATCTCTTCACATTCTCGCCAATGGTAGGAATGCCCAAAAACGTCTCGTCCCCATGCAGGATGCGCATTTTTCATGCAAGATACGCAAGATAATTTGAACACCTTGAATGCATGCGGCCCAGGGACTCCAAGAGAATCAGTCACAGAAAATAAACCCGAGTCGGGCACGAAGAGAAGGCCAAAAATCTATGCCGCTCTCGGACGCCTCAATAAACTGCAAGCCATGTGTATTTGCGGCTGGTGATTATGATTATGATGCATACAGGATGCATCTTTTTAGAAACGTCTTCGTGCTCTATGCATATGCGGCCCGATGCTCGACCCCCTTCCTACTTAAACTCACATTCCCAGCAACTGTCTACTTTTTTCTTCTCGATTTCCAGACTACTATGGTTTCAGTCCAGAAGTTTTTGACTTTGGTTTCTGCGGCCACCCTAGTCCAGGCCAAGGGCAAAAAAGGCAAGCAGGGCGTGCAAATCTACCATAAAGATGATCTTGCCATGCAGGCATGCACAGCCGTATTGGGCAAGACGGCCACGTTTTTCTCTGAAGAAGATAAGAAAGCATACTGCAACACAGACAACCAGCCAGCCTTGGGTTCCATGGCGATTTGTCTCGAACAAGTGGGCCATTCAGGCGGGACCCAGTCCTTCCTCAAACTGTGCTCCAAGTTCAAGTTGACCCAGCAGGACTTGGATGCGGCACGCGAAAACGCCACCCAGCATCTTGTCAAGAATGCGACTGCTTACCCAGGCTTCAATGCCACGGAATTATTCTATCTCCCTGTCCAGGTGCCACCCAAGAAATTGGTTGGGGCTTACCAATCCACCATCGGCCGTTATTACAATTATAACTATGCCAACTACTACGGATGGGTTCTTCTTTCGTACTGGTTTTTGCTTGTCTTGTTCAGCGGAGCAATCCGGTTGCTCAAGGCCGTTGCTCCTCGCTTCTGTCAGTCTTTCAACGGAAAGATTAGCAACGCCTACCGGAAGCATGTGACCTTGCCCGCGCTTTTTGGCACCAAACGGGTGACCCATGGACGCGTATTCAAGGTTATTGAGTGTGTGATTCCATCGAGGATCGAGACCGTGTTCATTTTTGTGTGGTTTATCCTTGCGTTGGCCTTCAACACCGCCAACTTTCACCACGATCTGCCCAATGTCTATTGGAAGATTGAGTCTGCTGAAATCGGAAGAAAGATCGCCGACCGCACCGGCGTGATGGTGTTGTACTTGATTCCCATCTTGTTTTTGTTTGCAGGCCGCAACAACTTCTTGCAGTGGGTGTCGGGGTGGAGCTATGCTCGTTTCAATGTGATCCACCACTGGATTGCTAGAGTGTCCTTCATCTTGATGCTCGTGCACGCTGTGGGCATGACCTACAACGGAAAGGGTGCCAAGAACTATGACACGCGTAACGCCAAGCCATACGTGCGTTGGGGTTACGTTGCTCTCATCTGTGCGGGCCTCATGTGCTTCCACTCGATGGCGTTGATCAGAAAGAAGAATTACGAAATGTTTGTGTTGGCACACAATGTGTTGGGCGCAATCTTCGTGGCGGGAACCTGGATCCACGTGTCCGATGCAGTGTTTCAGCAGTTCATGTATGCCACCGCAGCCATCTGGGTGTTTGACAAGGTGGTGCGGTTGGCCCGCATGGCGGTGTTTGGAGTCCGGACTGCCGACGTGCAATTGATTGGAGGAGAGACTTTGCGTGTGCGCGTGCCCAAGCCCTCGTACTGGAAGGCTCAGCCCTTGAGCCACGCGTTCATCTACTTCTTCCGGGCTTCTTGCTTCTGGCAGTCGCATCCATTCACCGTGGTGGACTCGGTGGTGCATGAGAATACCATCTCCATGTACATCAAGGTCAAGGGCGGCATGTCCAATAAGTTGTACCAGTTCTTGTCCACGCAGCCCGACCACCGTGCCAAGATCAAGTGTTCCGTGGAGGGCCCCTATGGTACGTTCGAGAAGTTGCACCACTACGACACCGTGACGTACTTATCTGGAGGTAACGGAGTGCCGGGTCCGTTTGCGAGCGCGGTGGATCTTGCCCGGAACGCAGAGGCCCGTCAACAGAAGCTTCACTTGTACTGGATCATCCGTCACTGGAAGTCCATCGAGTGGTTTTACGAAGAATTGCAGCACTTGGAAACCCTCAGCGCGCGGCCCGTGATCTATGTGACTCAGTTCAACACTCCATTGGAGAGGAGCTTTATCGAGGACAAGCTCCACCGGAAGTCTGATTCGGATGGCTCATCGGGCGAAGAGAAGAATGAGAAGGACAAGGAGGTCTTGTCCATGGAGAATGTGAAGAACTTGATGGCCTCGTTGCCCTTTATTGAGTTTAGAGAGGGCAGGCCGGACATCGAGGCCATCGTCAAGCAGGACGTTGACCAAAGTGCAGGCTCCACGGCAGTGGTTGCTTGTGGCCATGACACTTTTGTTGATTTCACCAGAAAGACCGTGGCAAACAACTTGCCGGAGGGCAAGCGCGTCGACTTCATTGACACCATGCAAATCTGGTAAGATTCGGCATGCACATTCCAGGGCACATTCTTATACATGTGTCAAAGGGCTCTATTTATTTTCATCTATATTCATATAAATCTGTCTCACTGATTCATACATCACTGATCATACATCACTGATCATACATCACTGATCATACATCACTGATCATACATCACTGATCATAATCACCTGATCATACATCACCTGATCATAATCACCTGATCATACATCACTGATCATACATTTGTCCGTAAAGAGTAAGTCATGTACATCTGCCCAGCGAAAAACTGGGTGCCGGGTAGACCCCAGTGCTTCACTGGTTACACCGCACTTACACCAGCGCAGCACGGGTCAATTTGATCAACCACGAAAGCGCAAGCGCCGAACCCACGGGAATGGTCAAGTTGTCGTCCAACCCAGGCAAGTCGATGGCCTCGGAGGCCGAGGTCACGAGGCCCATGGCAAGTGCAAATGTGTGGAGCGACATCTGGCTTGAGCGGGCAGTCCACGCGAGGTCGCCCGCCTCGTTCACGGGGCCACACGCAGGCACCACGTAGCCGTAAAAGAGCAAGCACACCAAGTACCCCGTCACGGCGCTGGCCAAGCACCCGGCCACCGACTTGCCCTTGCAAACCTGCGGCGTGTACCTTCCATAGGCCCTTCCCACGGTGGACGCGGCGGTATCGGCCCAGCTCAAAAGCAAGGTGGTGACGGTGGCGATGTCTTTGGAGGCAAAGGTCATGTTGAGAGCCACGCCCGCCAAAAAATACACGATTCCGTTGACGGAGTCGTACTCCTCGGGGCGCATCACGTCCTTGACGAGGCGGTACGCACACCTGTTGACGGCGCGGCTGCGGAGCCGCACCACTTCAAAGCCTGCGGTGGCCGCCAAGAGCACCCACAAGACTTTTGCCACCTGCGCGGGCTTGACGCCGGCCACGTACAAGTAGAGCGTTAGGAAGCCCTGCAGAGAGTGGAAGGCCTTGCGGGGGATCTCGTGCTTGCGAAGAAACGAGCGGGAAAAGACCTTGGAAAGCACGCCTTCGTCCGCCAAGTAGATGTGGCCCGAGGCGGTGATTCGGAGGTGGGCCAAGTCGACGGGCGGGGATTCCGAGCCAGGCGACTCGGCGGCATCCGAGCCGGACTCGTCCTCGGTGTCGGTGATGACGTATGAGGGATCGTAATCGTCCAGGGCCTCGGATGTTTCCGCCGTCGGGAGCTGGGACATGCTGGAGCCGGCGACGGGCTATGTGCAGGCCTGATTGGGTGAGCAGGCCTGATTGAGTGAGCAGGCCTGATTGGGTGAGCAGGCCTCGGGTGTGGAGAGTGCCTGATTGATGGGGCAGGCCTCGGGGATGGACCTGGTGACTAGAGTAGAGCGTTTGGTGAGGAGCCGCCGAGCCGCGTGGACGCCCCCCGCACGTGACCGCCCCCACGCGCGCGGCCGCCGGAGTTTCTGGCCGAGGCAGGGCAGGGCCGTGGTTTCCTGTTTCGGCGCCGCTTGTCCTGTTTGCGATTTGGTTCTGCAGCGCCGATTGTCCTGTTGGAGATTGGCCTGCCACTGCCGATTGTCCTGTTTGCGATTGGCCTGCCGGTGCCGAAAACCTGGCTTACTTCGGCAAGTGCGCCGCGAGGACCGGGGTGCGGAAAAAACCAAAACCCCGGATAAATGCAAACCCCGGGGAGTCAGGAGGGCCAGAAAAATCAGCGGGCCCGCAAAAACCGAATCCAGGCATTCAACTTAAACCGGTGCCCTGGGACGGCCGGTGCCTTGGCTCGCCCCCCGGAGCCCCCCCTAGGTCGTCCCATGGCCCCCCAGGCCTTTGGTGCCGGTGCAGATGATCTGCTCTCATGTGCAGCACGCGCATGAATTTGCACCCAAATTTTGTGCTCTGCCCTTCTTCTTGTCCAGGGCCCCACCGTGCCCAAACCCTTTTCAACTGTTAAAGCCGCGCACTTGAACACAAGTGCCTGGCATTCCAAGCAGAACCATCCAGCTTTCGTCCAACCTCTTCTTTTTCCAAAACCCTACAACCATGAGAACGCCGTGGCTTTGGCTCGTGGCGGTGCTGGGACTAGCGCTAGACCCCCGCAAGCTCCTCGAGGCCCAGGAGCACATTCTGCTTTTCCGGCTGGTGCTTGCCAGCCCGGGGACGCCGGCGCAGCCGCCGGGAGACTTCAGCAACCTTGGAATCTGGCGCAGACGCAAGAAGACCTGGGACGACCCCTACACTGACGAATACACTGAGCCCTCGCACACGTTTACAAGGGACCCTCCTACACGCACGGGCCGGTCGGCGGAGACCTCGGCCTACGTCCGGAAGCCGTTCAAGTTGCGCATCGGCGCTCCGCTGTATGCGTACCCGACGGGTGCTCCGGATGACGACGACGACGACGACTGGTATGTGGTGGGCCTGGGGCCGCGTGGGCACCAGCGCGACCAGCCCAGCGCCCGTTTGCGAGAGACCGGGATAGTATCTCCGACGGAGGCCCCTCTTCCAGCGCCTTTTCAAGAGGCCCCTCTTTCAGCGCCTTTTCAAGAGGCCCCTCTTCCACCGCCTTCTCAAGAGGCCCCTCTTCCACCGCCTTCTCAAGAGGCCCCTCCCCAAGAAACGCCCCAAAAGACCCCCTCCCAAGAAAATTCCCAAGAAACCACCCCGAACG
This sequence comes from Metschnikowia sp. UWOPS 03-167b3, assembly GCA_009756565.1. Classification (NCBI taxonomy): domain Eukaryota; kingdom Fungi; phylum Ascomycota; class Pichiomycetes; order Serinales; family Metschnikowiaceae; genus Metschnikowia; species Metschnikowia sp. UWOPS 03-167b3. The sequence continues at coordinate 60,408 of WFIV01000022.1, forward strand.
GAATGTACAAAGTCGTCATCACCGCTCCTGCCTACAACAAGACCCACTTCAATGACCCCAGCTCCTTCAGCCCTCCCAACAACACCATCACAAACAATTCCAGCACCACAAACAATTCCAGCGCCACAAGCAATTCCAGCACCACAAACTATTCCAACAACACCCGAACTTCGGGGCCCGACCCGGGGCCCCCGCCAATCTTGGCAGTTGACACAAAGGTGTCGCAGGGACTAAACCAATTATTGCAAAACCAGAGACTCAACCAAAGCGTGTTTGAGCTCGAGCCGCTCTACTTAGAGGATCCCGACCTCGCTTTAGCTTCGGCGCTTGAAGGACACACGAACGCTGCGCTGGCCGAAGTACCTGCTATTGACCCTATGCCTGATAGGAAGCTTGTTCAGGAACCTTTAGACCTTCTTAAGGAGTCTGTCGATCCACAGTCTGTCGATGCACAGTCTTTACCGCCAGTCCAAGCGCAAAACATCAAAGTGGTCAACATCAAGGTGCTCAATTCCAAGGAGCCCGGCTACAGAAAAGTCTACTCCAAAAACCCCAATCCACTAGCTTCACCCAGTCAAAGCGACCCCGAGCTGCGCAGCCCCAGACGGCCAGGCCCGGGCGGGCCCGAAAACCAACGGTTCAACCTCCGGGCCGTTTTGGAGTCGGTCAAGTTGCCCCAGTCTTTCCGCAAGTCCTCGAGGCCCGAGCCCCTGCCAGTGTACCCCGAGCCCACGCACGCGGTGGCCAAAATCAGCTACAAGGACCTCTTCGAGTTGAATCCCAAGACGGAAAACGCCATCGAGGCCGTGGAGAAGAAGAGGCCCCTCGCAGACACGCCGCCGCCGCCCGGGCGCCCCCGCTTGGACACTGAAGACGTGGACAAATTGCTCACGGCGTTGGTGGAGCAGAACGACTTCAAGCTTCTATTGAACAGTATGGACGACAAGATCAAAGATTACGTCAAGGCCATGTCCCCGCAAGCGGAGCCGGCCTCGCCCAAAGAGGACCCGGCCGCGGCGTGGCCCAAAGAGGACCCGGCCGCGGCGTGGCCCAAAGAGGACCCGGCCGCGGCGTGGCCCAAAGAGGACCCGAGCGCCGCGTCGCTCCACGAGCTCCTAAAGCAACACAGGGCTCATGAACAATTGAAAAAGGACCACCGCAGAAACGCCCCGACACCGACCATCGGGCCCGGGTCATCACAGGCGTCACAGGCGTCACAGGCGTCACAGGCGTCACAGGCATCTCAGGCGTCTCGAGCACCCCAGGCATCCCAGGCATCCCAGGCATCTCAGGCGGCACAGGAATTGAGCTGGTTCCAGAAACTTGCGCTCAACACGTTCGGGCCCAAGGCCAACACGCATAGCAAGCACTTTGTTGCGTCCCCCCAATCCAGCGGTGCCGCGCCCCAGCCGGAAAGCTACCCCTCCATCATTGCGGCGGTGGTCTTTGTGGTGTATGCCGTCTTCCTCTAAGCGGGAATGATGAGGGCACCACGGCGGCTTGCTTTCAAATTGCTCGACATTGCTACCCAACGGCATCTTCAGGTGCATCCAAGGTGCATTTAAAGATATTTCAAGATACATCTTCAAGTACATTCAGTACACATAGTACATCAAGAACATCTTCAAGCGCATCTCCAATAGTCTTAATACATCTTGACTTTTAGTCTCGACTCTTAAATCTTGACTAGGCCTTACTTCTTGACTAGGCCTTGACTTCTTGACTAGGCCTTACTTCTTGACTAGGCCTTACTTCTTGACTAGGCCTTACTTCTTGACTAGGCCTTACTTCTTGACTAGGCCTTACTTCTTGACTAGGCCTTACTTCTTGTCTAGGCCTTGACTTCTTGACTAGGCCTTGACTTCTTGACTAGGCCTTGACTCTTGTAGAAGGCTATTTCATAGCTTCTCATAGACAATGTTCTCTGTCTCGTCCACGTACTTGTAACCCAAGTTGTCCAAAAAGCTATAAAATTCCGCCTCGCTAGACTCCATTGGAATCCCAAAACCACACAAGATCTTTCCCACGTCATTGCCGTGATTTCTATAGTTGAACAACGTGATGTCCCAATTGCTCTTGAGTTGCTGTAGGAATTTGGTCAAGGCACCAGGTCTTTCCGGGAACTCAGACCGGAAGAGCCTCTCTCTATTGGTGATGCTGGTGGAGCTGCACTTCCCTCCCACCAAGTAGCGGCCGTGAGTTTTGGCAAGCTCGTTTTCGGGCATGTCAACAACCTCGTACTTATGCTCGTCATTACGCATGGTCTCTATGATTGTTGGCACCTCTTTGTTCTTGTTAAGGACATTGAAACGTAAATGTTAGCCCATTCAGAGTTATTGTACCTGTAAGAGAACCCGGTGATGGCGCGAGGGTGACTGATCTCCACAATTCATCTTCCTTTGTTGGTGACTTCTCATATCGTGCTGATGCTTCCGGAGCCACTCTTGAGCGCGAGCCTCATTGCATCCTTGGGCGTACCATTTGAAAACCATCCGGCACATCTACCCGAAATTCATCCAATTTTTCCAAACATCTATGCCAACCCCAGCCTGGGAATAGGATGACTTCCACGTGGAGCAAACTGCCCAGGGTAGCTCGGTTCCAAACCATCGTTAAACATAGTTTCTAGCATGTTTGCGTATAGCCTTGCACAAGAATCTGCGTCGTAGCTTCTTTGTGCTTTAAAAAAGGCCCATGTACCGAGTTCTGAAAGACAGGCCGCTGTGGGGGTTGACCAGGCCTTGACACTTGGTCTGACACTTAGTCTTGACACTTGGTCTGACACTTAGTCTTGACACTTGGTCTGACACTTGGTCTGACTCTTAGTCTTGACACTTGGTCTGACACTTGGTCTGACACTTGGTCTTGACACTTGACACTTGGATCTTGACTAGGTCTTGACTCTTAGTCTTGACACTTGGTCTTGACACTTGACACTTGGATCTTGACTAGGTCTTGACTCTTAGTCTTGACAACTGACACTTTCATCTCTCCTCACTTGGAATCCCCGAGTTTGTCCATGATACCCTGAGCGATGGCCTGGTAGGGCCGCACTATGGGCTCTGCACCCCCAACAAAAACCGGCCTGCCCTCATTGCAAATGTCTGCGCTCAAGGGGATGGAGCCGAGAATCAGCATGCCCAAGCGGCCCGCCTCCCTGCGGGCGCCATCGGTGCCAAACACATGCGAGCGGTGGTGGCAGTGCGGGCACTCGAAGTGGCTCATGTTCTCCACCATGCCCAAAATGGGAATGTGCACCTTTTCAAACATGGCGATGCCCTTGACGGCGTCAATCAACGCAATGTCCTGCGGCGTGGTGACGATCACGGCGCCGTCCACGTGGAGCTGCTGGCTGATGGTGAGCTGGGTGTCGCCCGTGCCCGGCGGCATGTCCACCACCAAGTAGTCGAGCCGCGGCCACGCAACCTCAAAGAGAAGCTGCTGGAGCGCCTTCATCACCATCAACCCGCGCCACACCACCGGCGCGGAGGCCCGCACCAAGTACCCCATGGACATGGACGGGAGCCCGTAGTTGGAGAGCGGGAGGAGCTGGCCGTGCGCGTTGAGCCGCGGCTCGCCCTCCAACTGCAAGAGCTTGGGAATGGACGGCCCGAACACATCGCCATCCAAGAGGCCCACGCTCCGGCCCTGCGCCTTGAGCGCCAACGCGGTGTTCACCGCCACCGTGGACTTGCCCACCCCGCCCTTGGCCGACGACACGAGCACCACGCGCTGGACGTTGGCGATTCTCTGCTTGACGGGGAGCTTGTTGAAGGCGCCCTGGGCCCGCGGAAGGCCCAACGGGTTGGCGTGGGACTTGGCGGTTCTGGCTGTGTGCATGGTCCGAGAGGGCTGCAAATCCCGAGAGAAGGCTGCCAATCTTGGCAGCCTCGGAAGGGACAGTGGAAGTAACATGGCGGGTGGCGGGTGGAGCAGGTGGAGCAGGAGCAGGTGGAGCAGGAGCAGGTGGAGCAGGAGCAGGTGGAGCAGGAGCAGGTGGAGCAGGAGCAGGTGGAGTATGGAGCAGGTGCAGGCACGCGGTGCAGGCACGCGCCGCGCTTTCAACAAACTCCAACTAATGCCATCCAAGGCCGGCATCGCATGCATCGCCCCACCATTTATGCACTCTCCACCCACCCCGGACGGGCGGCCATCGCGGTGATCCGCGTGCTGGGCCCGCACACCCAGCTTGTGTACCAGCGGCTCACCCAAAAAGCCGCCCGCCCCGCGCACCGCCGCGCCCAGCTCCGCGGCCTCTACCGTGCGGGCGGCGGGCTCTTGGACCACGCCTTGACCACGTTCTTCAAAGGCCCCTACTCCTACACGGGCGAGGACTTGCTCGAGCTCCACGTGCACGGCGGCACGGCCATCGTCAGGTCGGTGTTGGAGGCGGTCAAGGCGCTCCACGACCCGGGCTCGGGCGTGCACGTGCGGTATGCGGAGCACGGCGAGTTCTCGCGGCGGGCCTTCACCAACGGCAAGTCCGACCTCACGGAGCTCGAGGCCGTGCGAGAGATGATCGACGCCGAGACCGAGTCGCAGCGCGTGAGTGCCTTGGCGTCGTTGACCGGCCGCAACCGGTCCTTGTTGCACCAGTGGCGCGACGAGATGGTGCGCAACGTGGCGCTTGTGACTACCGTGATTGACTTTGGCGAGGAGCACGACGTGGCCGAAACGGAGCTGCTCATGCTGCAGGTGGAACAGAGCGTGGACGTGCTCATTGCCGCCATCGACGCGTACCTCGCCAAGCTAGTGCGCTCGCATATACTATTGAATGGCATCAAGATGACCTTGGTGGGGCCTCCCAACGCCGGAAAACTGTCTCTTCTCAATTTCTTGGCGGGCTCGGACTTGGCCATTGTTTCTGATACCCCGGGCACCACCCGCGATGTCATTGATGTGCCTCTCGATATCGACGGGTACAAGGTTGTTGCTGGTGACACCGCAGGCCTTCGCCTTTCGCACGAGGAGATCGAACTGGAGGGCATTCGTCGCGCAAAGGACAAGTCCATTCTCGCCGACTTGGTCCTCGCTATCTTTCCCATCACACTGCTGGTGCCCGACGACATCCACGCCCACATGAGCATCTTGAAAGATGCAAAGCGTCCCATCGCCGTGGCCTTGAACAAAACTGACCTCGTCCCTGGCTCGGACTACCGTCCGTACATCGAGGACTTTAGCCGTCAGCTCGGCTTGGACCGCCACTGTTTCTTCCCCATATCGTGCGTGACACATGCTGGAACTGATGTATTGCGTGAGAGCCTTGTGGAACACTTCAAGTCAATCTCGCAAACAGGCGACTCCGACCCGGTGTCTCTCTCCCCGCGTGCCAAGGACCTTCTCGAGAACGACGTCCTCTACGGCCTCCGGCAGTTCAAAATCTATAAGGACGCCAGCGACATTGCGCTTGCCTCAGAGTGTTTGCGCCAAGCGGTCGATGGAATTGGCAAAATCACCGGCGACGCCGTCGGGGTAGAGGAGATCCTCGGCGTGGTGTTCTCGAGCTTCTGCATCGGTAAATAATGCGTCTTGTCCACTATGCTCCATGAGAAACAACGTAGAGGGTGAATTTTTCAACATCCCAGTTGAGTTTGTATTGCTGCGTTTGCTGTCTAGTGTGACGGCCTGCGAGTTCCGTGGACTCAACGTCTATCGCCTTCTTCTTTAGAGAGTTGGACAAACTCGGCGAGAGCCTCAATTCAAAGTTGATGATGTTGAGGCCATAGTTCAACTTGATCTCGTATCCGAGGCTGAGCAACCGTTTTTTGCCATCGGCTGGATCTACTTCCTCCGCCATTTCAAGTCCTCCGGTCAACTCCTCATCATTGAGGTATAGCAAGCACATGAAGTCTTCTTCGGCTTTGCCCTTCAAGATGCCCTGGCCATCGATCAAATCGTCTCTTTTGATGTTGTAGATCAACTCGTGGAGGTAAACCTTGAAGCTGGTGATGGGCGACGAGTCTTGCGATAATGTGATGGAGTAGGCTTTAGACGAGTAGCCAAACGGCTCGAAGTGGTAGTCGAAGAAGCTGGCCACATTGGCAATGGCGACTTCGGGATAGAGGGAGTTTTTCAACAACTCTGCTTTCAGCCACTGGGGAGGGCTTGTCTGGGAGCTGAGAGCGTTCATGACTTTTGAACAAACGGTGGAAGACGAGGCAAATGTCACTCTGCGGATGAAGACATCATCGCTGGATGGAGGTGTTTTTGATTTGCCCATGGCACACATTTCGGTAGCGTTCATCAGTGGGTTGTCCTCCTCGGGATCGTCGTCAAAATCGTCATCATGATCAACGGGAGTTTCTTGTTTAGGGGTGCCTTCGCGAGCCATTTGCTCTAGAAGCCTCTTGGGCTTGCGGCCTCTTTTTTTCTTGCCGGAAACAGGTTCCACCGACGGCGAGGAGTCCTTCCCCTTGTAGCTGAGCTTCAATTTGAGGGGTTCCTTTGGCGCCTTGAGTTTCAACTTGACTGCCGACTTTGCGGAAGATTGGCCCAATACAGACGCCTCCAACGCAGCAAATTCTTCGTCGAACAAAGCATGTAGTTTCTTCAGGTCCTCGTGGATCAAGGACGAGTCGTCGTTGTAGGCCTGGGCATTGGTAAAGATGAGGACGGTTGCGTCGTAAAACCTTTGCAAGTTCTCGGCAGGCGAGCTCTCCTCGTCAAACAAGGACATGTCTTCGAGGCGCGCCTGCACATTTCGGAAAGACGTCGGGTGCTCGATCAACTTGTAGTAGTCCGGGTACTCATCCGGGTCGATGTCATCGAGGAAAGGCCCGCTCAAGGGCCCTTCTTCCGGGAAGTCGTGAGTAATCAACTCGTTTATCACAGAAAGACACATTTGCGATAAGTGCGCAAGCCCTGGCTCCTCGGAGCCTTGGAAGTCGTCTTGGTGGTCCTGGAGATATTGCAATATCGTGTGGGCGTCTTGAACGATCCACGAGTCGGGGTCGTTGTATTTGGCCGCGTTATCATACATTAGCTGGAAGTCCGCCACAAACTCTTGCAAAGTGTCGTACGCATCGCGCGCAACTTTTTTGTTGATCTCATGGAGCGAGATAGGTTCGTCAATGAGTGCGTAGTAGTCCGGGTACAATTTCTTGGAGGGGAGTTTGACAAAGGCCGTGACCAAGAGCCGCGTGCCATCTGCAGTCTGTAGCGTGTCGAGGGTGTCGAGAATGGCGCGGTACGAGCTTGCTTTGGGCCGCTTGGCGGCGGGCTCCGCATCCGTGTTCTGGCGTTTGACTCGGGGCATTAGGCAGGATGTTGATTGTTGGAGTCGTTGATAAACATTTCAAGGCGCGCGGCGTGCGCCACCCATTTACCCGCTGGGGCCGCACATAGTGTAGTGGCGCCAATGAGACGCCCTATTGCAATCGGGGCCACCTTTTGAACACCGAGTCCACAATGAAGACAGACTGGCTGCTTTTCGGGTCCCTCAATTCCAACACATGATCTGGATGTTTCGGGTGTTTCTGGATGTTTCTGGGTGTTTCTGAATCCTTTAATGGGCTCCCTGCCATTCTGGGCTAGAGTCCTCAGGGGTCCTGCCATTTTAGGCTAGGGGTCCTCAGGAGCCCTGCCATTCTGGGCTATAAATCCTCAGGAATCCCGCCCCCAAATAGCCGTGTTATTTGCCCCTTACGTTTTCTTGCAGCCACAGAGCCAGCACGCCAAAGACCGAATCCTATATGTTGCTAATTGCCGCGCTAGTGTCATAGGAACCGCACTAGTTTGTCATCAGGGCCGCGCCGTGCTAGTGCGTACACCACACCGACTCCTCCCTTTGAGCCCCAATGCACAGCCCCAATAGCGTGACCATCTTGTATGGCAGCGAAACAGGCAACGCCCAGGACTATGCTCACTACCTCGCCCGCAAACTCCGATACATCTCGCTCCTGCCCTCGGTGGCCGCGCTCAATGACTATCCGCCCGAGAAGCTCATCACCGATACCCGTTTCCTCATTGTGGTGTGCTCTACCACGGGCCAGGGAGAGATCCCCCGCAACGGCAAGAAGTTCCTCCGGTTCCTCCTCCGCAAGAAGTTGCCGGGCGACTTGCTCAGCCACGTGCGCCTCACCAGCTTCGGCCTCGGCGACACGTCCTACGTCAAGTTCAACTACGCCATCAAGAAGCTCCATACGCGTCTCATGCAGCTCGGGTGCCTTGAATTGAGCCCGCGGTGCGAGAGCGACGAGATGGCGCCCGAGGGCGTGGACGGCTTCTTCAGCGAGTGGGTCGATTCTCTAGTCGACAGCCTCCGCTCCCACTTTCCCGGCTTGCCGACCTTGGACGATCACCTCTTGTTGCCGCCAGAATACACACTATCACTAAAAGAGGACGCTGGCGCTCTGGAAGAGCCCTTGGCAAAGGGCCTTTCTCGAGTGCACCTCGCTGACTTATCGTTGACTCGCCGTGCAGAAGGCCTTAGAACCGCAAGTGTGGTGGCAAACTCAAGACTCACCCCCAAAGACCATTTTCAGGATGTACGCCATCTTATTTTTCGGGCGCCTGTCAACTCTGCTGCGTTGCACTACTCGCCGGGGGACTCGGTGGCATTGTACCCCCCTAATGACCCCAGCGATGTGGATTTGCTTTTCAAGTCTCAACCTCATTGGCTACCCATCGCAGACTTGCCGTTACAAATAACATCGCCTTTGCCGGTGGAAGGTGGCCTAATCGACCCACACAGCCTCACCTTGAGAAACCTTTTCACTTACCACTTGGACATTTTGTCTGTTCCCAGAAGATCCTTTTTTTCGCTTCTCTTTCACTTTGTTAATGCCTCCACGGAAGACGGCAAGAGGGAAAAGGAGAAGCTATATGAATTCACCAAATTGGACGAGAGCGAAGCCCTCTACGACTACGCCAACCGGCCGCGCCGATCCATCTTGGAGACCATCATGGAATTTGAAAATAATCTTGAGATCCCCGTTGACTACGTGCTCGACCTCTTTCCTTTGATCAAGGTCCGCTTGTTTCTGATAGCCTCAAGGCCTTCCACGCACTCGGTGGAACTACTCATCGGCATTGTCGAGTACAGGACAATACTAAGGCGTATAAGGAGAGGCCTTTGCACCAAATGGGTGAAAACCTTGAAACCAGGGGACAAGCTAGTGTTTTCCGTTCATCCATCCAAGCTAAACTTCAACCCGCTGCACCCCAAGCCGCCCATTCTCATGATCGCACCCGGAACGGGGATTGCTCCCATGAAGTCATTGATTGACGAAGTTGCAGGACACCAAGACCTCTACTTGTTCCCTGGATTCAGGGACTCTGCAAAAGACTTTTTTTTCGAGGATGTCTGGAAGAAGTACGAAGACATGGGACAATTGAAAGTATTTCCAGCGATATCCCGACAAGAAGGGTTCAAGCATAAGTATGTCCAGGACCGTCTTTTCGAAGAGAAGGCCCTTGTCAGTCGCCTCCTTTTGCATGAAAAAGCCGTGGTGTTTTTGTGTGGCGCCAGCGGGAAAATGCCCATCCAAGTTCGTTTGACGTTGGCTGAAATATTGAGAGAAGAGGTGGAGGAGCCAGAAGCGTTTCTTCTTCAGCTAGAGAACGAAGGCAGGTTTATCCAGGAAACGTGGTGATTTGCGGTTCCATACGCGTCTCGGACGACCGACCTGTCTACATTCTACAGACTGAAGAAGCACACAAGCCACTACTCTTTGCCGCATAGCTCGCATCAAATCCAATCTGTTTTTCCGGCGGTCCAGCCCGGCTTTGTCATGCCGCCAATAGTCAGAACGGCCGTGTCCCCTAAGCAGCATTAAGTGCTCAATATAGAATAGTTTCCCCGTTAGTCAAGACACATCGGGCTACCGTGGGTGATGCAGTGGGAGATCATGGGTTGAAATGGTGTTTTTCCAAGGAAAGAAGTCACAAGCGAAACAAAGGGTGATCTGGGCAAGTACTTGACATGGAAGCATAATAGGAAAGAGATTTGCATACATATTGGTGTTCTTCAGTGAGGATTCACAACGATGCAATACTAAGCAGAGCCAAGCCGGTCAGTGAGTGGAGTCTAGGTGTCTCCCTTCCCAGAGACCAGCCTTCTATTCCGGAGTAAAGAGTACTACTCTGTTCCGAATCTACGCCTGGACCTCCAGAAACCTTTTAGGGGATACAGCTTTTGCTGGGCTCTAAGATTGATGAGGTTCCATCATCGAGATAGTCTGTGCTCGGTTCCACAGGTTCAACTTGTCGCTTGATTTCACGAGTTGAATTTCTGAATATGGAACCACTAAACATACCCGCATGTCTCGCCACCATGAATATTTGGTACCTCCTACGAGACGGGCGGCCGGCCCACTTTATACCTTGGAGTTGGCCTTCACATAGCACGTTGTTCCAGACGCGCGCACTGCACGCAGTGCAACAAAGTGTGCCCAGAAACTCGCCACGGCGGCTCCTATCCATGATCTTCACCAAACTAGCGCCCGTGCGCCGGCGCATCGTCGGCATCGTCGGCACCGCCAGCCACATCAGGCGCGGCTCGTCCATCGCAGTTGCAGGAAAGCAATACCCGACCGACCAGTGGACCAATGTGCCGGAGCAGATCCTCGCCTTGACCCACCGCCAACTCCACCAGGACCCCAGCCACCCCATAGGCATCCTCGTGCATCTCATCCAGAGCAACTTCCAGGGCTTGGGCTACACCTTCTACAACGGGTTCAGCCCCATCGTCACCACGTTCGAAAACTTCGATGTGTTGGGATTCCCCCACGACCACCCCGGCCGGTCCAGGTCCGACACCTACTACATCAACAAGGAGCACTTGCTTCGAACCCACACGTCTGCCCATGAGCACGAGTGCTTCCAGGCGTGCGAGACCCCGGGCTACTTCATCACCGCCGACGTGTACCGGCGCGACGAAATCGACCGCACTCACTACCCAGCTTTCCACCAGATGGAGGGCGCCCGGTTGTGGAGCCAGAACGACGGGCCCGAGGTAATCCAGCGCGACATCGCCCGCATCCCCAGCACCAGCATCGTTGTGCAAGACGAGTTCAGGCATCAGCCCGCAAATGCGGCCAACCCAAAACAGGCTTACATGAGCGACGAGCAGGTGATGCTCGCATCCGTCCACCTCAAGAAAACCATCGAGTACTTGATCCACTTGGTGTTCGAGCAGGCGCGGCGCTCGGCGCTTGACGCGGGCTCCAGTGAGGCGTACCTCCACGAGCCCTTGCAGGTGCGCTGGGTGGAGGCGTACTTCCCGTGGACAAGCCCTTCGTGGGAAATCGAGGTGTGGTGGAAAGGCGAGTGGCTTGAGTGCTGTGGCTGCGGCATAGTGCAGCAGAGCATCTTGGACAAGTCGGGGCTCTCGCACGACAAGTACGGCTGGGCCTTTGGCATTGGCTTGGACCGCATTGCCATGCTTCTTTTCGGCATTCCCGATATCCGCTTGTTTTGGCTGCAGGACCCCCGCTTTGCCCGCCAGTTCAAGCAGGGCACCATCTCCACGTTCCAGCCCTACTCGAAGTACCCGGGCGTCAAGCGCGACGTGAGCTATTGGCTCAATTCCGACACGGACTTGCACCCCAATGATGTCATGGAGGTGGTGCGGCTGCACGGCGGCGACTTGGTGGAGAGTGTTGTTTTGAAGGACGAGTTCGTGCACCCGAAAACGGGCCGCAGGTCCCAGTGCTACGGCGTCAACTACCAGTCCATGGACCGCAGCTTGACCAATGAGGAGATCAATGCCATCCATAAGTTGGTGGAGGCGCAATTGGCGTCAGACTACCTGGTTGAGATCAGATAGCCGGGCATAGCTGGTGGTGACACGTCCACGCCAAGCCCGGCCTGTATGTTGGAAACGGCTGGAAGTCACAGTTTCACAGATGGACTAGTGGAACCCATGAACCCATTGTCATTAATAAATCAACTGTCCATTCCTTTATAAGAATACATTGCTCATGGGTTCTCGAATGTAATCTGTCTCGGATCCCGGATGCAACCTTGGGTCTGTCTCGGATCCCTTTCGGGTGGAACCTTGGATCTGTCTCGGATCCCTTTCGGGTGGAACCTTGGGTCTGTCTCGGATCCCTTTCGGGTGGAACCTTGGGTCTGTCTCGGATCCCTTTCGGGTGGAACCTTGGATCTGTCTCGGATCCCTTTCGGGTGCAACCTTGGGTCTGTCTCGGATCCATCTCGGGTGCAACCTTGGATCTGTCTCGGATCCATCTCGGATCCATCTTGAATGCACCCTTCTTCAAAATCTAGCCGACTGGGACCTTTCACGAGAAATGTGCCATGAGCTTGACGGATTTCCATGTTGATGATCCCCCTTGTTCTAGGGCCATCAACCAATACATCCTCTCTATTTACCAGGCGTTACCAGTATCTAAAGTGCCTTGAGGTATGATATCAAGCAAAAAGCAATACTAGCAATTACCTTCTATGGACACTAACGATGTCTTCATTACTAAAACTGTACACAGACACAAGTACCGAGACCGATGCTCAATTGTCCGCCCATCCAGGAGACCCAGAAAAATCCTAGAAAAATGCCTTGCAGTCACCATCAACCCACCTTGTTTCATAGGAGAATGCATTGACATCAAGCTATCAGGCATGTCAGCAGTAACTGATGTGGAGTTTTTCATACTGAATCCGTGAACCCGTACATCCGAAACCCGGCAACCTGCACACACGCGCGCAAAAAAGCGAAGCCCACCCACAAGCCAGGTGCATCTGACATGTTCGCCCCACTCCTCCGGTCCCTCGCCCCCCAGCGGCTCTTTCCTAGGCCATTGGCGGCAAGCCCATACCCAGGTCTCAGCAGCGTCTTCACGCGGCTCAAGCACGAGTATGCGCCAAGGTACAAGCGGATCCGCAAGGCCTTCAAAGGCCGCGTCACGGTGCGGACAGGGGGCTCCATCAAAGGCAACTCGTTGGAGTTTGGACAGTATGGGCTCAGGTTGAAGTCCAACGGCTTGCGAATGACAGCCACGCAATTGCAAGAGGCAGACAAAGTGATTCTGAGGGAAATCCGGCCGCAGGGCGCCACCCTAGTGACGCGGTTCACTTGCAACACGCCGGTGTGCATCAAGGGAAACCAAACCAGAATGGGAAAGGGGAAAGGTGCCTTCGACCACTGGGCGTGCCGAGTGCCCACGGGAAAAGTGCTCTTTGAGATCCTGGGCAAGATCCACGACAAGGTGGCGCGTGAAGCCTTGAGGAAGGCCGCGGACAAATTGCCGGGGCTTTTTGAGATTATCGACGAGACGTCCAAGGTCAGGGTGAGTCCCACGGTGTTGTTGGATAAGCCCGAGACCCTCGACTATGTGAAGGTGATGAAGGCCACTCCCACCAAGAAGTGGACCAATATTCAAATGTCGAAGCTCCCGGAGTACAGACTCTACCGGGGGCGCTAACCACTTGACATGAGAAAAGCCATGCAAAGAGGCCAGACCATAGTTGCTGTAAATAGACCCTATCAAACTCTACCGGCGACGGCTGTTGACACCAAAGCCAATGCCACGGAGAAGGCCGCGTCCTGCATCCAAGGCGGGTCTCATTCTCACCTCCAGCCCTCCTGCCCCGGCCCTTCCTCTCCACACTGGCATGGCGTCTCTGGACAGCGGGAAGCTCATCAAGCACGCCCTCAACCAAACGCGGCTCATGTTCGAGTCCGACTCCGAGGTGTCGACCATTGATTTGAACCTCCTCGAGAACCTCAACACAAACCAGTCCCTAAACTACATCAAGCTCGAGCAGGAGCTAAGCGCCTTGGAGACCAACGCAGGCCTCTTTTCGCAGGCCGCTCGCGATCTCCGTGACATTCTATCGGCGTTGGACGCCGTCGATCTGCTGGTGGTCAAGTTAGGCCACATCACCAATGAGCTTCACGGCTGGACCAAGGACCTCGCCAAGCGTGCATGAAACTGGTGCTCTTGGGTGCCTCATTCTGCCATGATTTTTGGGCGGAGTCTTCTGATGTGCTGACTCTGGCTAGGCCAAGGACGGCCAAGGAGGGCCAAGGAGGGCCAAGGAGGGCCAAGGACGGCCAAGGACGGCCAAGGAGTTCGCCGCCCCATCCACCTTCGGGCCTTCGGTGCCGCACCTGCCTCCTTCTTAGAACTGGTGGTATCCATTGAGTTCTCACTCCCCGGTCTCGACGCCACGTTTAAGCATACCTTCGTGGTGTTCGACTCGCGCATTTCGCCAATCGGGGGACACAAGGGAGTTGTGTATCGGTCCGAAATGGGGGTTCTCGGGGTAGCCGTCACAAATGTGGGCATACCACGATGGATCTGTGGCCATACCACGATGGATCTGTGGCCATACCACGATGGATCTGTGGCCACGGAGGCGCCGGCGCCGGACGGGCTGTCAGCGTCCTTCATAAGTGCCGGGTTGCGGGACAAGTGGTCTGCAAGCACGTTAGTGGAACCGGGTGCGTCTAGAACCTGGAATCTGTGGTGTAGCATGTGCAGCATCCATCGTTGAATCCGCGGGTCTAACGGTTCACCGGTCCCTCCAGAGCGGCCGGACGACTATCGCATACGCATCAAACCCAACGTCTCCCGCCCAGAGGCACGTTGGAGTACCTTGTCACAGCATGGATGCTTATCTTTGCTGCGACACTGAGCAGTCGCGTACTCTGGCGCATTCCTAAAGGAATCTGGCACGTCTTCTGCCAAAAACTCCCTTCAGGATCCCAAACAGGTCTACAACTTGCAGGACCTTGACTTCCTGACCCGCCCTGCAATCCTTGCCAGCCTAGCACCCCAGATACGGATCCGATCCTTCAACGTGCCGCTCCTCCACTTCGCTCTCGCCACCGCTGGTCGTAAAGCCAACTGGCCTCTTATCAAGAGCTTCGAGGCGGCTGCACCCCGCTTTGCGAAATTCCACTCGGACTCTACCTTCTTCGACTGGTTCCTCAAATGGAACGTCACACGTGAGGCCTACGGCGAACTCGTGGATGCCCAAAACCAACAAGGTCTAGCACTCACGACTCCGGTCACCTCTTACTGTGACGTTTTAAACACCCTTCGCCAACTTGACTGCTGGCCATACCTTCAATCATCGTTCCAGGAAGTTTTCGAGACCCTTGTTGGCTACGGAGTCTTGTCCGACCCCTCGGTCGCCCAAGTACTCCAGACGCTTTACAAGACGAACTCAAACTACTACGTCTTCTTCAAGCAGCTTGACAAAGATTCTTGGCGCCTCTTCCAAAAACTCCCTGAGCCGGCGCAGCAGTGACGCCCGTTTCCTAAGCTGTTCTAATGGCAGGCGGTTCAATTGGCTCATTCTACCGCATTTACAATGAGCCTTGGTTTTTTTCCACCGCCAAGGGCCCACTCATAGTTGCTCAACGCTGTGCCCATTGAAGACGCTTCCAAGTTCAAAGATCTCTTAGGCCAAAGGAGATGGCAAAGGAGATTTGGAGTATGGTGGAGCTTGAACCGTTCCTCTATGGTTAAGGCAAGCTCGTGTGGGATCAAGTCATCAATCTTCGACGGTGCAAATTGTCGACTAATTCCAGACCCACAAGATACTCCTCGTGCAATCGAGTGTTCAATTGATTCTCCGGGGGATTTGGGGGAGGCCGGCCGTACCGAGGCTCGAACCGGAATTGCTTTAAATCTGAGGCGGAACTTTTCGAGGCTTATGGGCTTGTTCCTTTTGTGGAGTGGACTTTCATACAGCCCATTTAATGAAGAGGCTAGGGTCAGGCATCTCTGTGAACACACTAGGTGCATCTTCATAGCACGGGCCGCGCTCAGTCTGACCTGAAACTCAGGGCTTTCTCCACATGTCTCGTTAGCATGGACTGCAAAATGTTTTTGTTCTATGAGAGCACGGAAGAGTCAGAGGCCGGTTGGTCCAGTGGTTGGTCTAGTGTTGGTCCAGTGGTTGGTCTAGTGTTGGTCTAGTGGTTGGTCTAGTGTTGGTCCAGTGGTTGGTCTAGTGTTGGTCCAGTGGTTGGTCTAGTGTTGGTCCAGTGGTTGGTCTAGTGTTGGTCCAGTGGTTGGTCTAGTGTTGGTCTAGTGTTGGTCTAGTGTTGGTCTAAGGCCCGTTCTTTTGCCCAGACTGGCAGAACTAGCACGATCCTCCTCGCTAGGCGCTGCATAAACTCTTGACCCTTGCTCCAGGGCCCATCCCGCCCGGTACATCCCGTCCAGGGCATGGCGCTATCTGCAGGCCCAGAATGTTCCGAAAGTGTGCCCTCCCTTGGGTACCCCGACCAGAAACCCCCAAAAGACTGCAGGGAGAGAACACGTCTTTTGCATCTCCCGACTACCTCCAGGCGGGGCAAATGGCGGCGCGCTTTTCATATATGATGGCCTCCTTTTGTCTATGCTCGGGCCGCGTCTTTTTTGCAATCGTTCAGGCTGCAGCATGTACAGAAATGAGCCCCAGGTATAAATATACCGCAATCCGCCCTTCAGTTGTGTTTCCTCCACACCCAGATTTCCAGCCCCAGCAGCTCAACACCCTTGCCCTGCACTCCGCTCCCGAATCTCAAACAATCTCAAACAAGTTCCTAGCCTTTAGCTCCTGCAACCAACCTCGCTTGTGCTAACCCCCCCAACTTACCTCCCCTATTTTGCCCAGCAATGAAGCTCCAGTCCTTCATTCTTATTTCCTTGGCCGCCTATGTGGCCGCAAAGCCGCACGACACCTACCGGACAGCTGTGGCCGTGACGGCTCAAAGTGCATCCGGCGGCGGCGGCGGCGCCCAAAGGTCTCCGCAGTACGCCGTCAAGAACATGGTGCAGCGGTTGGACAACGAGGAGATGGACGTGGAGATCGAGGTGAACAAGGACCTCAGCTCGGGGCCCTTGGTGTTCTCGATCTCCAGCGACGACCACTCGTGCTCGTTTTCCTTTGACTCGTTGCAAGGCCGCCTGGTGGTGTCGGACTCCAAGTTCCGCCAGATCAACGGCATTTTGTTTGGAACCAGCGCCGACATCCCCGACGCGTTGAAGAAGAACGCCGAGTTGATGCAGCAGATCGACTGCTTCAAGTTCCTCTACGAGTCGTTGGTGGCGGCCAACTCGGACACGTCGGACGCCATCCGCGAGTTCATTGTGTCGCAGTTTTACTCGCAGTTCATGGAGGCGCAGACGGAGACGGCGTCCATCTCCGCTCTCAATGTGATGACGCCCGCCCAGGCGCAGTGGATGAAGGTGAACACGTCGGAGAAGAAGCGCGTGGCCGAGGCCGACCAGGACAACGAAGGCGCGGAGGATGGCGCCAAGGAGGAGGACGGCGCCAAGGAGGAGGACGGCGCCAGCGACGACGAGGCAGAGGCGTCGGACCCCTCGGACGCCGCGCCCATCACCGAGGAGGAGTTGGGCAACATGACCAAGATCGGCTACATCAACAAGGTGAGCGTGCTCAACAACTTCGACAAGATCAACGACGTGGAGTACATTGGGTCCATTGACACGGTGACGTACATCGACGAGTTGCGCGAGATCACCAACGTGGGCAGCATCGACAACGTGGAGCGCATCGAGAACATCGCCGACATCAAGCACACCGGCAACATGAAGAACATCGTGAACGTGGGCATCATCCGCGAGATCGAGACGCTCGAGGACATCAAGCACATTGAGAACGTCAGCAAGATCGAGAACATCAAGTCGCTCGAGAGCCTCGAGGACTTGGCCAAGATCGAGTTCATTGACAACATTGAAAGCATCAAGAACGTCGAGAACCTCGAGGACGTGCAGAACATCAACAACGTGGGCCGCATCAACAACATCGAGATCATCTCCATCTTCTCGGTGCCCACCGACGATGAGCAGCAGTTCACGGCCACGTCGGTGTCCAACTTCGAGAAGTCGGACATCCAGAACGTCGAGGTGATTGAAAACATCCAGAGGGTCGACAACCTCCGCAACTTGAAGAACATCGGCTACATCGAGGACATCAAGAACATCGAGTCGGTGGAGCACTCCAAGAACATGGAGGCGGAGAACGTGGGCACCATCGAGAACATCGAGTACGTGACCAACGTCGAGGAGCTCCTCCCCCCGGTCCAGGAGGAGGCGTACATGGATTTCAACATTGACGAGTGCGACGGCGACGAGGCCGAGTTCCTTGCGCAGCCCGTGTCCATCCAGGCGTTTTCGGCGTCGGAGCCGTCCATGTCCAAGCACGTGCGGCCCATCTTCGTGTCCAAGGGCTCCATCGAGAACATCGAGAAGGTCAAGAACGTGGAGTACATGAACGACCCCGCCTACATCAAGGGCATCAAGCACATTGAGAAGATCCACAACGTGGAGGTGATTGCCAACATCGACAACCCCAAGCACATTGACGACATTGACGTGATTGAGAATGTGGGGGTGATCAAGAACATCAACATCATGAACAGCGACCAACAGTCTGCTGCGATGGGAGGTGCCGCTTCGCCCCTCGGCTTGGCTGTGCACAAGAAGGAGGTGCGGCCCGCCGCTGTCGACGCTGTCGACGCTGACGACGCTGACGTCCCGTACACGGGGCTCAGGGTGCAGAAGGTGAAGCAGGCCACTTCTGCTGCTGCCACTGTTGGAAACGAGACCCACGTGGGCAACGAGACCGTGGTCCAACGCGGCGCCGCCGGCCACGCCACGCTTGTGCCCTTGGGGCTTGCGCCTGCTCTTTTGTTGGCGTTGACGATGGTGTTTGCCCTTTAGAGGCATGACTGAAGCACCGTCCCCGCTCTTCAGGGCTTGTCTGCATCCTGAAGGACTGCGTCTTTGCCATTTATTTTGTGCCTTGTGTTTATGCCGCACATACTAGCTAACTACTTTACTATATAGTCTTGCAGTAATCGATCGACTACAAAGAAGCGGCGAGGGAGTTCCAAAGAACGAGCCATTGCTGGTCCTGTAGAACTGCCGGCCAATGAGATCCGGGGAAGCAGGCCATGCACAGTGGTTCACAAAAGGGGAGTTATTGGCCACAAGAGGTATTCGCAATCGGGCACAAGAGCATTTCTTCCAAGTCAGTCGTGTTAAATCAGTCGTGCACAAGTCAGTGGATCATTTCCAAGTCAGTCGTGTAAGTCAGTCGTGCACAAGCCAGTGATCGTTCCCAGTGACATTCGTGCTTCATTCCCCGGCGCCATGATGGTGGCTTCTAGACATCTTCTAATTGTCTTGTGCGTGCAAGCCAATTTTGGGGCACTGGCTGCGGCCATGGATTCCGACGCGGAGGGCCTGTTCCTTGACAGTTTGATGCAATTCAAGCAGCAGTATCAACGCCCTGAATCTCATCCCGCCGAGCCACCGAGAATCGCTTCCGGCGAGGAGATCGGGCCGGGCGCTTCGCTTGGCCCTTCGGCAACGCTCTCGCGGCCCGGTCGTACCACCAAACACGTGCCCCAATCTCCATACAGCAAGAGGCTCCTTATGGACTTTCGGTCCAGTGCAGAGTATAGGCCCTTCAAAGGAAGCAAGGTGGTGCATTCGAAATACTTCTTCGTGCCGGAGCAGGTGAACGGGCCCCGAGTCCGGCAGTACCATGTGGCACTTCCGGGCGAGAACACGCTTAGCAAGCGACACACAATAAGGCGGGGCGGATGGAGGCCCACTGCCCGCACATACTCTGCATCTCTGGTAGAGCACATTCTCATAGACTCCAGCATTTTGTTGAGCGTCGTATGCCCTCATATGCGACACGACTTCATCTCGGACGAGCCCGTGCCGGGCAAGTTCAACCTCGTTAGCACCAAAATCCTCCCCTTCAGGCTCCCCAAGGAAGAAGAACACCCGGCGCCGCAGGGCTTGTTTTTCCCCAGCAATTTTGCCAATCCATTCGCATACTCCTATGCATCTCGATTGGTGGTCAGCGTCGCGTACATAGCGATGTGCTTGATAATCAACTTGGTCTTTAGCATGGTGTGAAGAGCCGGAAAGACCGCAGTGTGAAGCCGCCAAAGGACCCACGCCATAGCCGAGGGCGCTTGTTAGGAATGCATCAATTGAAGCCTGGGACTCTTGGAGGCCTTGAGCCTAGAAATCTGGGAGGTGAGCCTAGGACTCTTGGAGGGCCTTGAGCCTCTGTTGCATTTCGTCAAGCATTTCCAAATCCTCCCCTTCACTTTCTGCCGCTGGCACATCTTCAGGGAATTCCGCGGCGGGCACTTGCGACTCCACCTTGCTGAACTTGTCCTCGGTCAATGATTGAATGATCTTATTAACCTCCTCTTGGGACTCGTCCTCCAACTCCTCGTCCATATCTAGATCAACCATATCATCCATCATCTCGTTGATGATGCCGGCCTTCATGAGCTCCTTGGAGAGCTCCTGCATCGTGCCGCTGATGACGCCAATGTGAACCAAGGAGTTGACGTCCCTCATGATGCCCGTGGAGGCTTGCAACGACTGCGTCAATTTCTTCATTTGCCACTGCTCATTGATGGCCATGGTGATGGACTCGAGCTTTGTCTTGGAAATGTGGAGCTTCTTGTACTGGTTGTGGATGTTGATAAGCTCGCGGGCATATATTTTGGCCGACTTGTAGTCGCCACTCTTGGCGGACTTCTTGACTAGGCCCTCGGTTTTCTTCTTCAACGGCTGCAATTGGTTGAGCGACCGATCGAGCTCTCTTTTGTTTTTGCGTAGCGCCAGGTTGATCCTTCTCATCTTTGGTTAGTATAGCAATGGGGCAGGAACCTGGCACCGGCAACCAGGCGGCCACGAGCCGGCCACGAGCCGGGCTTTGTTGCGTGGAGTCACGTGGATCCGCATGGGTTCATAGGAACATACCTGCTCCTTAGGGTCGGGTCCCCATATTGTTTTCTTGATGTAGTCCATAGAAAAGGTGGGTGTAAAGTGTGGATGGGGCTATCGCGGAGAGCCACGCGGTGTACGGGTGCAGTAAGAGCTGCACATAATATGTACTGACTGCACATATCCAAACGGACTGCACATAGCCCAAGCGGTGTTTATTCTACAGACTGCTTCAAGCCAGATGACACCCTACAAAATCACCATCGTCTTTGCAGCAAAGCCCTCCAAGTGAAAAATGGCCTTGGAGCCCAAGCTCAAGCGCTCGTCAAACACCGCGGCAATGTTTGCGATGTCAAGCGACTTTTGCGGGAGCATCGACACCAACCTCAAGGTAAGCGTCTTCAAGATGAGGCGGGCCGGGATGCAGTGAGACAACAACTCGTAGAAGGTCACGCGCAACTTGGCCAAGTTGGCCACGGACTGGTCCTGGGCCATGGACCGTGCTATGGTGTGGATGAGCTCCTCCCAGTCCAACGACACCACCTTGGCGTCCACCGTGCCCACGTTCACGGAGTCGGTCTGCATGGCCAAGGTCTCGAAGCTGAGAAGCGCCCGGCGCAAGTTCAAGTCCGCCGCCTTGGCCACAGCAAGCAAGAAGCCGTGGATGGCCGCGTCGTCGTTGGAGGAGAAGCGCACGGCCTCCTTTCGAGCCACCGACTGCAACACGCCGGCGATTTCCAGCGCCGACGGCGCCGGCACGCGCATCAACAACGTCCGCGACTTGATGGGCGCCGTGATGTTGGAGATGGTGTTGCACACCATGATGAGGCGGATGTTGGAGGAGTACTTCTCCATGGTGCGCCGCAAGGCCGCCTGTGCGTCTCTGCTCAAGGAGTCTGCCTCGTTGATGACCACCACTTTGAAGCGGTGCTTGACGGAAGCCTTGCTCTGGTTCAGGAAGTCCACCTGCTCCGTCAGCGCCACGTCCTTCAAGAGATCCTGGATCACCACGCGGTCGTTGTTGCCCATGTCGGCGGGGGTGATCTCCAAGTGGTAGGGCGAGCTCAACACGTTGAACTCGAGCTTGCGGCTGGACGACGTCGTGAACGTCTTGACGTCGATTTTCAACTTGTCGACCGCCGGCCCGAACAACTCATGGAGCGTGGCGTAGATGCGGGTTTTCTTGCCGGCTCCCGAGGGGCCGTACACGAGCAAGTGGGGGAAATCGCCGGTGGACGCTAGCGCCCGGAGCGACCGGCTCACGTTTTCATGGAACTGTAAGCCCTCGAGCTTCTTGGGCCGGTACTTGTCCACCCAAAGCGACATTGGTGGCGGGGTTTTGAATGAGGCTGCCAATGGAGTTGGTCGATAATACTGGTCTTTCCCTGCCTATTGTCTCTGACTAGTGTGTCCCTGCCTAGTGTCTCTGACTAGTGTGTCCGTGCCTAGTGTCTCTGACTAGTGTGTCCCTGCCTAGTGTCTCTGACTAGTGTGTCCCTGTCTAGTGTGTCTGACTAGTAGTCCGTGCCTTGTACTGTCGGTCAGTCCGTTCAGTCGGTCAGACTCGTGCACCTGATTCGAAGAGGCGCGTGCGCGTCCGTGGACAGGGCCTGCACGTGACACGTCCACGGCTTCACTGCTTCAGTGAGCCCAAAATAGCCGCCCGTGGTTTGAGTAGTAGGCTGGTGTTTGAATAGTAGGCTGGTGTTTGGCCACGGCAATGGCACCAGAAAATCACGTGGTTTGCTGCCCTGAAAAAGACCCCACGACATTTGTCCCGGTGTTGTACTCTACCAGCTAGAATGCGGCGGCCTGGCGTAAGCCGTATTCAACAAGGGCACTTTCTTTGGCTTGTCATGGTAAAGGCCGTTCCAGGACACCTTAAATACAGTCTCAGTGTTTAGGGCAGATCCAGGTAGTGCGCTGCCCATGGATCCACAAGAGGGAAAACAAGTGAGCCCGTCGCCACGGGGAGCGGCGTGTCCAACTAGGGCCGTCTCTTGGCGGATTAGGCAATTATTAATTGGTTGCACCGGAAGCAACGTCGTGGTTTCCCGGATGCAGGCTCACCCCGCCGGAATCTAGCCCGATTTGGACATTTCGGGCTGTAAAGATGACACGGCCGTGACCCTCACCGTCAAAAGCGGGTGCAATCGGACCCTGCCCCGTCATGCGGCGTCAAACGCGTGACGCGGCATTGGCCTGTTCATACAAGCGGTGGATTCCTAGTGATTGTCAAAGAATCCGTATTTGCCATGCACTAGACGTTCTGAAGGAGCCAAAGAATCTGAAAAGTTTTTGAGTCCATGGTTATGGTGAAAGCGGTGGTGTCCATTATGGTGAAAGCGGTGGTGTCCATTATGGTGAAAGCGGTGGTGTCCATTATGGTGAAAGCGGTAGTCACTTCTCATGGACAAGGTAAACGGGTAAGGAAGAAAAGAGGTGATAAAAAGATTTGGAATTTACTTTTGATCAGAGAAGTCGGATGTAATCGGGGAATTCATGAATAAAGTCAAACGTGGACCAGGCAAAAAGGCGACTAGGGACAAAATGGAATGCAGGTAGAAAGACAATCATTGGGGCTTTTTAGTGACCGAAGATGCTGTAACTCTAAGTTCAGTTTGAGTTAAAGTGACCTATTGTTGTGTATTCGGCTCTTTTTATTTTATATTGTACTCCACGAGGATTCATAACCTGGCTCAAGATTTGACGGTGTTCCATTTTTACAGTTTTCATTTGGCCTGTTTTCCATTTGGCCTGATTTCCATTTGGCCGGATTCTTTTAAGACCGTGTTTCTCTTCAGAAGTGAAATGCGATTTCTCTCCGGGATGGTGGCTCATGTTTGGGATTACTCAAACGTTTTGATGGGAAAACAAAGCGTCGAACAGTTCATATATCATGCTTCCTGGGATTTTCAGCTCTTTCGACCATGTGCACATGATGGAGTCTAGTTGATCACCTGTATTAAGGTGGAGGCATCAGGCGCTCCAAGGTCATTTGTCCATGGGTCCAAGTCAGAAGGAAACGACGGATCATTAGCCCGGGACGATCCGTCTCTTTGATTTCTGCGTTGTGACCAATAATCAACCTTCCTAGCTGCGCAAGCGGGTATTACTAGGAATTCACTATGAGAAGAGTAGCCATCGAACCCAGACGCCACATTCAAAGTGGAGCATAATTCATCTGAGGGCAAGGTTTCCGTACAAAAAGGTCATTTTGAGTGCCAGGCCCCTATCAACGGACGTACAGCTCCGAATTGCTATCATTCATAGCTGGGCCACGACGACGGCCTACGGTTCGGGACCAACTAGGCAATTGATCAGGTCGTCTGCAGGAGCGTTCAACCGCTTTTAGGTATGGACAGAGATCATGAGATCCGAGGTATAACTCTTCATTTGGTGGCTATGGTTCCTCCCCAATGGAATGCCTTGTAGCCCAGTGTCTACGAGATTACTTGGACCGTTACGCAGAGCTTGAGCAGAGAGAGGGGTCAATAATCATGATAACTAAAAGGTAAGTTTGGTCAGATCCGGGTACTACTCTTAAGATGCGGCACGGCTACTCCACCAACTCACCGCCCTCTAATTGCTTGTGAAAGTGAGACCCTCAATAACGAAGACTATTAAAGATGGACCGAATTGTTGTCAATTTGGCCGTCCTCTTGGGCACAGCAGGAGGCGGGTTAGACTGTCGTCGTCTGGGGGTACTTGGAAGCAGACCAGCATGATGGGTGGAAGGACAGGCGGCGGACAGACACGAAAAGATGGTCTCGTTGAAAGCGTCCTTCAAGAGAAAAGTGGTTGGCTGGATCGAAAATTGTTTTTTCGAATCGGGCTCGTTCCCATGGCCCGAATCTCAGAGCCAGAAGAGCTGCTTCGGCTCCCCCGCTTCACAGGCAGAAGCCGCTTGGATCTTGCATCGTTGCTGGCCGCTATGGGGCCCTTTTGGTTTCGTTTCTTTTTCTTGATCCAGATTTGGTGCTCTCTACTGATGGATTGTGACGAGTGAAGCTTTCATCGGCTCTGTTTCCTATCTTGGAAAGTTGCGAGGAGAATAGCTGTTCAAGATCTTTACTCGTATAGTAACCAGGCTCGAATGTGAACCGTAAGAGTTCAAACTCAAAAGAAGCTGCGAATTTCCCTTGACAGTATAAATACGTTCATTCAAACGCGGTAGTGGGATTGATAAAGCTAAGAGACTTGCTATAGTATATATAACACCGCTGCCGCCACCATAATCGGCCGTTCTCTGGACTAATCGGGCTAGTCGTTGCGAAAGGTCGTCCGAGGGGGCCTTGGGTTCGGCAACGGGCCGCTTCCGGTCGAAGACGGGCGCTGAGCGGATCGGACCGTGCATAGAGGCGGGGCTCCTAGCACAATGCCCATCAAGGGTCTTGCAACTACGTAATCAAGTGAAGCCTCATTCAATCTTTTTTCCTGCTATTTATGGAGAGCACTCCTAGACATAATCGTCTGGCTCAAGTATAGTATCGCTTAACCTGGATATTTGAGTAGCTACAATGATAGACATGCTAGAATTACCACTATAGACATGCTACAATTACCACTATAGACATGCTACAATTACCACTATAGACATGCTACAATTACCACTATAGACATGCTACAATTACAACTATAGACAACTATAGACATGTTAGCGTTATTCCAACGCAGTTGGAAATTAGGAAAGATACTTCTATATGCCCGATCCAGGTAGTGCGCTGCCCATGGATCCACAAGAAGGCGGTTAAGTGAGCCTGTCGCCACGGGGAGCGGCGTGTCCAACTAGGGCCGTCTCTTGGCGGATTAGGCAATTATTAATTGGTTGCACCGGAAGCAACGTCGTGGTTTCCCGGAAGCAACGTCTCTTGGATGCAGGACCAGCCCCGCCCCGGCACCACTCTCGCCCAAAGCCAGCCACATTGGGACCTTGTGGGCCGTAAAGGGATAAGGGCGTGAAGAGACCGCAAACTGCCAAAATGGGTTATCGGGCCCCAAACCAACAAAAAGGGTTATCGGGCCCCAAACTGCCAAAATGGGTTATCGGGCCCTGGCCAGTTCACCTTACAGGTCTAGATCGCTTGTTCGGGATCATCGAATACATCTTCTCTGAGTACTTGAAGTTAACACAGACAAAACAGCTTGGCAATTGAAGCGGTTACAATTGCAAGACATCCTAGAATCATGACAACACAATTGAGGATGCCGAGGATATTTCAGTAGATAACAAGGGTTTGCATAAATGTTGCTTTGGTTGTTAACGACAAGCACTCAGGAGAAATTACCTTACTTTTTGCATTCGTTGTTTCTCTTGACAAGGGGAATCGTCCAACTTATATAGATAAGAGCTGGCCGCCTTGGCCGCCCGTACATCCCAATCTGGCTTATGTTGGGATGTTCGGTTTCATAGGCGGGACTGTGTCTCGGAACACCACGACATTTTCGAGTGGAACCACGGCGCTGCACCTTGGCGTGCAACCGCCTCGCCCAAGCCTCGGAGATCGGTGGTCGGGACTGGGCACTCTCCAGGTGGTTCGAGGGCGGTTTCCCCTGTATGCGCACGTCGTGGCTAATTGTGTATCCATGGGAGGCGCTACCCATGGTGGATCTAACAATAAGGCTACTGTTGAATACCGGGGTCAATGATACTATTTTTGGCAACACTCCTTTATTTCTCCGCATATGAATTCCCTCCGCATATAAATTGAGAGTCAAACAATTGATAATGGATCACACGATCCGCCGCCCACGGTACTGCCTTTGTACTGACCTAGGATTCTTTGTATGGAGATAGATTCAACCTCAAAATACCGGGAAATTCCTTGAATAGGAACTATTTCCAGGCAGTACTATCGAAGTCAGTATAAGGCGGCCCAAAGGTCCATGAAGAGATGTAGAATCCCTGCTCCGCCACGAATCCGGGCGGGCTTCTTAGACAGCTGTTTACCTTAAAAGTGGCAACTACAGGTTTAGGAAAGTCGACTGGTTGAGAAAGCTCATGGTCTTAGACCTTTGAGGATGGGTCCTTAAAGTAGCTTCTCTCAAATCATACAGCCTCGAGCCCACACTGCATTGCAATTCTCGCTATCGCTTCAAGGTGTCCAGCAGAGCCAGAATACCCGCTTTACAGAAGCCCTGCTGAAAGACCCATTGGCCGAGTCCCTGATTTGGTGACTTCCATTGCATTCACAAGCAAGCTCAAGATTTGAGATGGTGCATCCAATGATCAATATCAGCAATATCATCAATATCATCAATATCATCAATATCAGCAATATCAGCAATATCAGCAATATCAGCAATATCAGCAATATCAGCAATATCAGCAATATCAGCAATATCATCAATATCATCAATATCAGCAATATCAGCAATACCATCAATATCATCAATATCAGCAATATCAGCAATACCATCAATATCATCAATATCAGCAATATCCATGGTCTATGGCCTAATATCTGGATCAAAAATGTATGGTCAAATATCCGGACGACTCTATGCTCATAAACCAATGAGGTGGCCAATGGTTAAAGAACAATTTCAGTAGATCATTGGCTGAACAGTCCAGTTCTTATAAATCCATGTTTGGAAGATTATGGTTACTATCATTTCAAACGGTATGTGGTGCAGGCTGCTCTGCTCCCGTGAACCATTTGCTGTTCAAACCGAATTCGGTCACACGATCTTAAAAAGGCAAGGACAGACCAACATCCTCGTCCACTCAAACGACGAGGGGCTCCGTCCGGCCAACCAAACACGTCCGCCCGTAAAGTAGCCAGCAACGCCCCATTCACATCTCTCCGTCGCTCGCCACCAACAATCCAACGGTGGAGTGCAGCCGAAGTACTTCTCCGATGGCCCTGGAGTCACGTGAGAACCGGTACTAGTGTCTACTAGTGACTGCTCAGACCCCGTTATGCGCGATCCCTGGTGAGCCCTTGGCCGCAGACGCAGGGGCTCCGGGAGCGAGTATTTAAGGTTGGGGTGCCCGCGCATGTCTGAGTGTTTACGGGCGTCCATTATGAAAAGGCCATTCACCGAGACCCTCTGGAGACACATATGGTGATATACATGTTGAGAAGATTTCCAAAATGCCCTCTACTACAGCCTTTACGGGAGTAACAGCACTGTTCCAGATTATGAGCAAAATACCTGTCCTTATTCCTAGGACTAAGCCTCCTTCCCCTTTGCGCTATATACATGACTCAATTTCCTGCGTCATTGTTTTTGTCCACTGCCCATCCGAACTGAATGCTTGGCATCAAGAGATGAATACTTCTCAGTTCTGGATTGCTGTCCTGCATACCGCGCCAGCCCGGTTCCTTTTCTCTAACAATAGAGGCGCAAGTATAGTGTTTTCGATTGTGCGGTCATCCTACCCATGAGGCGGCCGGATCCCTACTGGAATAAACCCTGGGTACATTAATATCGTTGAATCGGACAACGCAGGATCCTCATTACTTCATGATACTACGAACGCTAGGCACAAGGCCTGGGTATTCGCGAGCTCTTCTTTATTATTCACCCATTATTGCCATTTTTGCTCATTGGCACCCTTTGTTACATTTGTCTTCACCGCAATCACTTCGCCTTTCCCGCTGAGGGCACATATGGCCACCACTACCATGGGTTCATTGCAGACCTCACTGTTAGATGCAAAGCGTGCTAGAGCCTCTCCGGTGACACGAGCAAAGGGTACGTGGCAATGCCGCTTCGGAGCTTGTTATCTTGGCCGAGTCACGTCTAGCTCCGAATTTCTCAGCCCCAAATTATGCAATGACCGTTTGAAGCTGCCCTGGTAAGAACTTCCGACTAGTACCTTAAGATCACCAGACCTAAGACCTGATCATTGTGGCCATTTTGCTGTCGACAGCATGGGAGATGGATCCAAACGTCAGTCAGCAATAGTTGTACTAACCAGTCTCTGGTCAGTCTCTGGTCAGTCCCTATCGGTCTTAAAAAGGCAATTAAACCCATTGAACAAACTCGGTCTATCGGTCTAATGCTTTCCGGCACAGCCATTTTCAGAAAAGGGATGCTTGAGTGCCTCCATGATATCTATAACCCCTCACTATATAACCACTCACTCTTCCACAGCCACTCACTTGCGACGAAGCCGCGGTCGCGAGCTCAATGACCTTAACATTGTTTGCAGACACTGAACCCATGTCTCTTCAAGCTTATCTTGTATGTGCACATGTAGCGGGACTTAAACCTTGGGTCTGGTTCGCAAAAAGTGGGTCGGACACTCGTAGCCGCCCGGGTTCTTGAGTAAATACCTCTGGTGGTAGTCTTCTGCATCGTACCAGTTCTTGATCGGCTCGATGGTGGTGGTGACGCGGCTATTGGGGTACCATTCGGCCTGGAAGTACTTCTTGCAGTCGTTGGCGGTCTCGAGGTCTTGCTTGGAGTGGGTGAAGATGCCGCTCCTGTACTGTGTACCCACATCTGGGCCCTGCGAGTTCACTGTGGTTGGATCATGGATTCGGAAGAATATATCCAAGATCTCCTTGAGCAGGAGGTACTGCTCATTGTATGATATTTGCACGCACTCGGCGTATCCCGTGGCGCCGGAGCACACTTGATTGTAGGTGACGTCGGGGATGGCTGCCGAGCCATTTGCATAGCCCACCTTGATGTCGACCAAACCCCTTGATTTGAAGTGCTTGGAAAAGACTCGTTCGACGCCCCAGAAACAGCCGGCGGCGAGGGTGATGATTTTGGTGGAGGCGTTGGTCTCGAGGCTTGGCGAGGTCACGTTAAACTTGGTCATGGCCGGAAGTGTTGGTAGCCGAAGTGTTGGTAGCCGAAGTATTGATAGTAGGGGCAGTTTTGATAGTAGCGGCAGTGTTGGTAGCGGCAGTGTTGATAGTACCAGAAGTGCTGATAGTACCAGAAGTGTTGATCGTAGCGCCCAGGTTTTTCGTGATGGCGGAAATGGATTGGGCAGCGGCTCGCTTATTATAGTCGCTCGTCATGTACGAGCCACCGCCACGTGACATCGCGCTACATGACAATCTCCGCATGCGCCTCGGCAATCCATGACTAATCACGGGCCGCAACCGCGCCCATTGCTTTCCCTGAGCAATTTGGCTTGGCTCCCTCTCCCAGGAAAGCACTCACTCAGGTCCGCCGCTGAAGAGCTCCAAAGAGTTTGAGCTTTAATATTCGCTTCGAAACGCTTCAAATTGCTTCAAATTGCTTCAAATTGCTTCACTATTCGCTTCTTCAAAACACTTTAGAAGCTGGGAAGCGTGTCCTGCATATGTGCCGCCGGTTTCTGCACGGTCGCAGTTGGGTTCACTTCTTTCGCTTAAAGCTGAAGATACTTCCGCGACGCTTCAGCTTCTCTTCTTCCGCATCACTCCCCGTGGCGCTAGCACTGGTGTTCGTGCTGCTCACCGATGCCTTGCGATCCGCAACCGACGTGTCTGCCTTGGACTCGCGCCGTTTCAATCCAGTCACCCACAGTTTTTTCTCGGACTTCCCACCGGGTGCTGCGGCGGTTCCAAGTGGACCTTCGCCGGCCAGACGCAGGCTTTTATGTGCGGGCTCGGGGGTGCCATCCAGGCCCTTGGTATCAAACATAAACGTCTTCTTCAAAAGAGAAGATGTGCGGCCCACGCTCTTGTCGTCTTTCTCAAAGCTGCTATCCTTCAAGCAGTCCCCGTCCAGGTCCGAGCCGGTGGGATAGTCGGGATAAACAAAACTGGCGTTTGCAGCGCTGTTGTCAGGGTTGGCGTCTTTGGACGGCGAGACGGAGGTGTCGGCGCCATTGTAAATTTTGCTGAAATCAAGGCCGTAATCGGTGCCGTTCATCGCAGTGTCTACCTTCTCGTAGAATAGAATGTATGCACTAGCCAACCCTGGCCCGTTGCCGAAAAACCTCAACACGTACGACTCCTCCACGAGCTCCACGGTCTCGTCATCGAAAAGAAACCATAGTCCGCCCTGGCTTTTGCAGAGAGCAATGTAGTGGCCGTGCATAGGACCTCCTCCAATGTGAACCACCAACGCGTACAAGCTGTACAACGAAAACCCCTCATTGGCGTCGTGGCTTGGGCTCGATCCATGGGCCAGCTCGGCCCTCCTTCCCGTTGTATTAAACAAGCGAAGGCTCAAAGGGTACAGGATAGAGTCGAATAGCTTGACCATGCGGTCGAGCTTCTCATCGTACTTGAACCGCTTAAAGTTGATGATCAAAACTTCGGGAGTCTTCTTGATATTGATGGTCTTGACGGCCTCTTGTAGTGACAGACAAGTGTTGCAATAGAACTTGTTCTGGTGGCTGAGGTGCTCCAGCTTGGAGAAGTTGTTGAGCGAATAAGTCAATGAGTAGGCGCTTTCCCCCGGGGGAATATCGATGGATAAATCAAGAAAAGTCTCGTCCTTCGATGAGACTTTTTCACACAAGAGACACTTTGTTTCGTTGGTGATCAAGCCCTGAAAGATATCCGT
This sequence comes from Metschnikowia sp. UWOPS 03-167b3, assembly GCA_009756565.1. Lineage (NCBI taxonomy): Eukaryota > Fungi > Ascomycota > Pichiomycetes > Serinales > Metschnikowiaceae > Metschnikowia > Metschnikowia sp. UWOPS 03-167b3. Next base: position 91,556 of record WFIV01000022.1, read on the forward strand.
GCACCAGTTCGTCGAGGAGCCCATTTCAGAGGTAAGGCTTTCGATGGTCTCATTGACGAGGTAGTTGCAGAACTCATGGGCATCATGATGCATGTTTGCCTGGCGGAAAAGGAAGTTTTTCTCCTTCAACTTTTTGATGAAGTACAGCGGCGACACGACGCCGATTTGGGACTGGTTTTCCGCCATGGCTTCAAATAGGTCCTTGAGAGCGTACAAGAGGCACGAGTCTCCGGCCTCTTGCAGAAGCGGCAGCAACGGCAGATCCACATTCAAAATCGGCCCGTTTACTAAGGCTGCCCGTTTCCGCGCATCCACCAATGGGTTGGCACTGAAGGGCGTTATGGGCACCTGAAGTTGCGGCTCGGGGCTCGGGATCCCAACGATAACATGGCTCGACCGCGAAGACGGCGGCAACGGATCGTTTGACCCCGCACCCACCACCCCAGAGGTTGCGGCCGAGCTGGATAGAGGCCCCGAATCTGCCAGGTCGTCCTGGGTCGAGGACGCCGGGTGCGAGGACGCGGCGTTATTCAAGGCCGGACTGGAGCCATTCGGCGTTGCTATGGAAGGCCGCGTAACCAAGATCTCTAGATCATGGTATTCGGGGGTCTTCAGGATCAAGAGGCGCTGCTCCGCGGAAAGCGTCTCGCAGCGGGACGCATTCTGAAGGTAGCCCAATTTCCGATAGCTGGGATGGTGGAAGGTCACGTCGTTGTTGAGCAGAAACATCGAGGAGCTGCTGAACTTGCCGAAGATCGAGTTTCGAATTAAGGGCCGCCCCGGAGTGTCGGAGGAGTCGTTCTTGGCGGAGACCGCGGCCCCCGACGCGACTTTCCCCTGTTCCTTTAGCTTCTTGGCCAAGAGCTGGTCGTATTTGACCTTGTAGATGTGCGGGTGAGAGCCTGGCACCGCCGATTTGGGCTCGTGGGGCGAATTGCGGTGCTGGAGGAGTTTCTGGCGAAACAGCGTGGTGTAGTAGAGGCACTGGAGAATGGAGTTGCAGTAGCACGAGTTGCCGAAGTTCTCCATGCCGAAGAGCTTGGCGCCGCCTTCTCCGTACTGCAACGGCGCGGGAGCGCCAGGCGTGGGTTCCATTTTCTAGAGGGCGAAATGGGAAATGGATCGGGTGGCGGTTCCGATGGTAAAGGCGGGGCGCTGAATGAGGAAGGGTGGGGTTGGGGAGTAGCGTGGACTCAGGGAGTGTATGATGAGCCCACGCGCGACGTGGGGCCCAACACTGTCCGGTGGGGCCGCTCCGGGAGGTGAGGCCGCCAGAGCGCAGCCGCCGGTCCCGACCTGTGCAGGCCCGGGGGAGGGGGGTTGGGGTGTCCTTCAGGGGCATATAGCGGCTTGTTTTGTGCTACACCAGGAAAGCCCGCTTACTGGGCAGGCGGGAATGTCAGCGGTAGCTATTAGACCATGCAGCATACTGCATACCACTCCGGAGTCTGGTAACGAGGGTTATTAGCGGTCTAGTCAGCCCAATGAGTGACGAGACAAACCCAGCAGGCGGCAAAAAAGGATGTGGAGAAAAGGAAGGAAAAGCATGCGAGGCGGATGAGAATACCAGGAGAAAGGAAGGTGAAGTCGGGAAACAAGGTCGAGCACGGCCACAGGGAAGGGCGTCTCAAGCGGGTAACCCCTGCACATAGCTGTCCGGCCCCATGCAGGTTGCAGACCCTGACTATCAGTATTATGTAGAGGGGAACACAAAGGAATTCGGACGAGTGTTCAAATGAGAATGGGATTGCGTAGTTCTATGCATGCCGGCGGGTTGTGCCCGACCTGTTTGTATAGCTGGCGAACCTCTCGGCCAGAATCACGTTTAGGGTCCGTCCAGAATCGTCTCGGTAGCCGTCGTCCAGAATCACGTTTAGGTACCGTCCAGAATCGTCTGGTCCGGCCCAGACTTATGGACCAGGCTCAGCCGCTGCCTGCTCTAGCACCCCTTGTCTAAGGTAAATCGTCTCGGCAGTCTGGTCGTATGTGTCCACCACGTGTCCATCAAACCCCAGTGCTTCTGCCTTGCCTTGTACCTGAATTCATATGAGTCATATATATACCTTACAAGGTTTTATATACACTGGACATGTGTAGCTCGTTTGCTTTCGGGCCTATATACTCTGATCAATTTCTAATTATATTCGTCAATCTCACTAAAATATATAACTCACTGGCCCATTATAAAAGTGGGAAACCATTCTATTGCTCTTTATTATACTATTTCTTCCTTTCCCTCGCGGTCCTTTAATCTAAAAGTTGTTTTTTTCTTAGAATCTTAAAGTCTTACCTCTTGGGAATAATTAAGATTCTGATACTTTCACTCACCGTTACTTCTAATATCCCTGTTGGTTATTTTACAAGTTACTCCGAAGTTCATTCCACTTGTTTTTATTTTATCTTTCATGATTACGATTGATTCAGTTATTCTTTTTATCATTTATAAGTTTGATTTATAATTCTTAAACAATGTAAATTGCATATACCATTTTTCAATATCACCTACAAATATAAACCATTAGAAAATATATGAAGGAGAAAAATCTACTCATGGACCGTTGGGGCCCCATGAAAAGAATATAAAATAGTCAAAATAAACACTACAATTAGTGTACCCCTCAATCTATAGTGTGAAACTTTAGGAATGTGGCCTGGTAGGTTTCAATCCACACGATAAATCACGGACTTAGGCTCACCGGTTCTTTGGACTGATATTGCTTTGCCTTATGGGTTGGCAGAAGCTGCTTCAAGGGTAAAATTAGTTAAACCATTTATTATTCCTTCTGTTATGTTCTTTTGTAGTGGTTATTAACGTCAAGTACTTAAGAGAAGGTGTATTCGTTGATGATCCCTAAAACAAGTGGGATCATCGGCTCATATGTAGAAAACTGTCCAGCCCGATCGCGCTGGCTTCGGTCTGTTTTAGGGAGCAAGCCAGCCGCCTTAGCTGGATGGCAACCCTTATACGGGAGAGTGACCAGCCAGTCGCATAGCTGGTGCAGATTGGGGGGTCCCGATGGGGTTTGTGTGGCCCAGAAGGGGTACCTGCGGCGAGACTGCGTCGAGAAAGCCACGACCTTCTAGCGAAAGTGGGCGGTCGGCGTTGGACACGCCTCTACCGACGTGGGTCATCGAAGGTTTCCCTTGCAACCATACGTCGCAGGTCAATGGGGTATCCATGGGTAGTGCGCTACCCATATTGGATCTAAGGTTCAATGAAATATAAATTTGGAGATTATATAAATAACATATAACTAAGGATAACAACATAATTGTGCGATGATAACACAAACAAGTGGAATTAGTGCTTAGGTTGTACATGATGAACAGAAAATAATATAGAAAATATAATGTCTAAAATACCAAAGATACGATAATAAATTTATTAAAAAAAGAATAAACGATGAAAGATTTATAGCATCAATAAATAAAGACCCCCGGTATATAAAAGATAATAGGTCATACTATTTGGACATTTTAATTTACTCTCACAATTCTCAAAGTTCTTGTAACATCCATAATGTGCCAAGGTTCCTAACGTATTCGGAAACCAGAAGTCCATGGTCAAGGAACCTCCCTTGTGTTTCCTTGTTTCCTTGTTTCCTTGTTTCCTTGTTTCCTTGTTTCCTTGTTTCCTTGTTTCCTTGTTTCCTTGTTTCCTTGTGGAACCTTGACCAATGTTCAAAGAGCACCCAAGAGAGCCATAAACGAGCCTTCCTTCAACCAACTAAAGGTTTGCTGGTACTAAAGCGCTCGTTGATGATTATATTAGGCGGAAACTTACACCTTCAGAGACGGCCAAACGGCGCTTCAGGTTAGTGATTGGACAACTGCGAGATCACTGTGAAATCTGGGATATATTATTATGTTTCAAGATGAGAACTATCTTGATTTAATTTACTACATCTCCCGCCCATTGGGAAAGCAAAAAATTCGGAAAGCATACTAGATAAGATAATTAAAAATATGCTAGATCCACCACGGATACACAATTAGCCTGCGACGTGCGGTGGTACCCCAGCTGGAGAGAGACGTGTCCAATACCGACTGCTCCGAGACTTAGCTGTGCCCAATGAAAAGCCCTTGGGGCAGATCGAGCCAGATATGAATAGACATGACGGAGAAGAACACCCGGGTCACCTTCCACTAGGGGCATTCTGCAAACGATGGCACTCGTGCAGATTCTGTGCAAACGCTCAACATTGGGCCCTCGGGTGCTACCAACCATGTGTTCCATGTCCCCGGAAATATTCTCGAAAGGTCACGCCCCTTTGAGTTGAAAAGACGTTGGAATGGTCTTCTACAATGAGGCAACGTATACTCTTTGAGACTCTCGGGCGTCCTCATCACCAGCATCAACATCAACCACCCTAGCAAAACGCATTGGCAAGAATAGGAGCAGAGCATGCCAGTTTCGGTCCACGTGCTCACCGACCCAGCACACCACTTGTGGTCACTTGGCTCCTCATTGCCGGTTCACCTAATTGGACATGGAATCTACTGGTGCATGGGGACGGCAAGTCCTGCCAGGCTTGATGCTGCCTCGGCCTAGGTTATCTCCGACTGGGGCGAATTGGAACAATTTGGGGTTTGTGAGGTATGCTTCTGTTTTGAGGTGCTGATGAGATGCTTCTGGCTGATGGAGCTTCAGCTCCGTGTTTACCCAAATGCAACGTCGTGGTGTTCTCAGATACAGGACAATCCGCCTCTGGCACCACTTTGGCCTACGGATACGCCAGATTGGGACTTGTTGGGTCATTAAGGCGGCCCCGCCGTGTCCCTGCACCCCACTTCCGCCAAAGCCGCAATTAGGACTCCGCCTCGGCCCGTCAGTGTTCTATGTAAGCTTAGATGATCCCCTGTTTTGGGATGTACGAATCCAAGTACGTTAACAACCACAAAGAATGTAACAAAAGATTTGCGTTGTTAGGTTTGGATAAAGGAGGTTGCAATTAGTACTTAATATATTACGAAAAGTGATGTTTATTACATGTATCATTCAAATGTTTGAATCTATTAAATAGAAATGCCGCCCTCTCGGTGGAGCCAGTGACGGGAGTCCATGGTGCACTGGTACTAGAGCCAGGAATTCTAGGGATTCTTGCTACATGGATACATGCTGGACCGGTGTAACGCCAAGGGCTGCGACGCAGGCGGGAAGCGGTGGAAGTCTGGCTGAAGGCCTCTGTGGATATCACGTGGGTCAGTACCAACGAGAAGCTTGACAAGGCATTGGTCCATCGTGGACTCCGTCGCAGACTGCTTCGATTGATCACCCGTGCTCGTGGATCTCCCGGTACTAAATCGAAGCTGCGGAAAGGCACGCTGTCCAGCCATTCCGCATGCTTTTAGGGGGAATGTCTTCGGAATGGGATATTGGTATTGGTCCGAGAACAAAAAAGTGACCGTGGCCGATATACCACCAAAACACTCACACGGCATCCTTTTTGCACTCCACAAGCTGGGAAATGCCGTAAGAGGGAGTGTTGGGGAAGGCCTGAGCGCCCACTTTGCTCTAGGGCACGCGATTGTCGCTTCCGAAGTGGATGATTTTGTGAAAGCCTGGTCCAAGGCTATAAACCAGGCTGTAAACGGAGCAAGCCCTTATAAAGCTGACGTCGTACGCAGGCGAGACATGCCCAGAATGCCCGCCGATTCAGCCCACAGAAACTCCTCCGTGTAAGTCCGGGCGAGGATCACTGAATCACCTGATCCCGCCAGTGATGTGTACACACGCGTCGACGATACTATTCCGCCGTTATTTGATCCTGGCAAGAGCTGATCCCCTGGAAGATCAAAGCCGGGCGAGTCAGGTTACGATCCGGAGCGAGAGAGGAAATCTCTACCGCGGGTCATTGGCGCAAGTTTCTTGTGTGACATCACTTCGGGATTTGACTGGTTTAAAAAAGGTGTCCTGTCCGCCTTGTGCCTGGCCTGTTCCTAGTAATGCGCCTTGTAATATTCTTGTGCTGCCTTGCATATCCTGTGGGTTGATTAACCGCCTCAGTCCGCCTTTCAATTTTCCGCCTTTCAATTTTCCGCCTTTCAATTTACGTCGCCTAGATCATGGAAAGACCACACATTCCGGCCACACGAGTGAGGTTGCGGGGGGTTGGCTGGTGCGGCACGGCAGAGTGCCTTCGTAGGGCTGACTGCTAAGTGGGTGCTAGGACGGCACCTTGCCTGTATTCAGGGACGAGTCCAGACATGTGCGGAAGATTAGACTCCCCAGAGGAGATATTGGAGTCATGGTATCGTGCCCAAAACACAACGAATCCAGGAGCGCCCGAAAACGGGCCAATGCTGATTCTGTCTGGGGTGGGGGCACATTGTAAAAGTTCAATGCCTTTATACCCCCGGTAAACCACTCCACCGGTTGTTTCCAGTGGATTGAGCACAATGTGTACAGAACCGGTACAAATGGTAAGAGGCCTTGGTAGGCGTTCGTATGCCCAGTTCTGCACACTGCCACAATGACGGCTTTTGGCGTGGCTTACGAAGGCGTGTGGGCTTAGCCCGGGTGGTCTTTCTCCGGCAACTCGAAATTGATCTCCAAAGCCGTGACCCCGGGATCAGTTCAATGTTGTATGCAATGGAAATCGCAAAAGCCGCAGTGTTTTTGGAATCCCTGTGACCATGTCGTATATGTTATGAAAGGCATAAAAATTCAGTTAATACAAATAATTGAAAAGTACTAAAAATTTCAATTCAAACTTAAACAAGGTATATATATAGGTATTTTTCATTGAAATTAGCATCTCATTATTATGCAAATTTGTTGATATTAATTGCATTTTATTTTTGGGATCACATAAGTTCAAGTATTTCGTGTACTAAATTAGCAGGCAAATCTGAGGAGTAGAATTGGTGAAATAGGGATGTATATTTGCGATAATTAAAAGACAATTTGAATAAAGCTAAAGATAAAAACACAGGATAAATCTAGCTAGATATATAACATGATATCATAATCTTGGTGCTAAATGTTAATTACTCTTTGCTATTTTTATGCAAGTAGTTGTAGAAAAAATGGAGCAAATCTAGTTGGAATTTGCTGAAAGTATCGGCTCCTGCTTGTAGCTCTGATACGGCTCAGGTTCCTTTAAATGTGTTTTTCGGGTATAATTCAGATGGCAAAACGGAGCCAAGTAGATCAGGATTAATTGCCTTAAGAACTGGTTGAATGAGTATCCCGACCGTTCATCATAAATCCAGTAGATACATGTGGGTTGGCCGTATGATTAAGAATTCTGATTTTTCTAATAGTAATGCATTCAAAGTATTGTATGATGGAATAAACACCAGTGGAATGCCTGAACCTTTACATACAGAACATGTTACTGGAGATGCAATGAAAGGATTCGGAGCTATTTTAAAAGCAACAATTTTGTACAAGCACAACAAACAGTACATCTTTGCAGTGAAGGTAAAGCATATACCAGTTATACAGGATACAAATATTATCAAGCCAAAGATTGTTATCTTCGGTATAGTAAAAGAAAAAGGATTGTTACTGATAATGAAGATGGAAACTGTAATTATTTCCTTGTGAAGAGTGGCGAAAATGTTGGTAGCCAATGTTAATGGCCAATCGTTGCAAGGAAAAAAATCTAAGCTTGATTTTCGTAAGTTACAAGTAGGACAACCTGTCTGGAAGCGTATTGGTAAATTGCCAGACTTAAGACCTTCGAAAAATAGTGCCGGTAGTTAATATAAAGTTTTAAAAGGAGATTCTGGTTCTTCAATTGCTGCGGAGTTTTCCATCAAGTGTTGATGATATTGAAAAGTCTGACAGGCAAATGGCCTCGACCCTGGACATTGGGATCGCCCATTGCCTCACTTGTATTTGCAACCGACCGTTGCGCCAGCCCATTGGGTTCAACTCCTGTGCCACTTAGTTCATTTGAGATAGTCACTGACAGTGGTGTCATTCCATTCATGGGACTCGCTCTGTTCCATCCACTGGAAATAACCGAGAATCCGGTTTACTAAACGGAATAAACGCATTAACCATCAGTGACATGCTCCCCACATCACCAGACGGAATCAGCCTTACCCCACTATGGTCACTCTCCTGGAGGAATTGTGTTGTTGAAATATCACTTCACTCGAAAATCTTCTTTGCCTCTGGAGCGTCGATCTTGCCGCATACCTCTGAACTCCTCCCCCTAGATAAAGGCACGGGACAGCTCGAGCACCAAATTTTGAGTCGACTCTAGGATCGGGCACCTTAGCGTATACCAACAGCCCAAACCGCAACCTCACCCTTGAGGCAGGTGATGAACTGTGGTCATCCCACGAGTCGATAGGTGGACGTAGATTGAGTCCCCTCGTAGGCATCCAGGTTATGATTTTGACCGCTTCAAGAAGAGCTTCCGGCCAAAAATCTAACGATGATAGAAATAGTTGGTAAGATTGCAACTTTTGGCCGATTATGAGTTATGAGTTAGTCTGGGAACTTTTTCAGAATAAATTATAGTATGTGATATTGCATACCAAAACGAGAATATTGTTAGTTTAGTTTTTCAGCTTTGGATTTTGTTATGAACATGTTCATTTGAAGCCAAATTTATAAGAAACCAACTAAAATTCAGATCGATCGTGTGCAGCATATACAGTCTTAAAAGGAGATGCACGTTACTTGATATCAGCACATTATGACCTGCTCTTTGACAGAAACCTGGACCTTCCAAACTCGGAAGCTGATTCGTGTAGCAGTGCAATGTATCCATATGGTTGCCGGTTTTCCGGCCGGGTTTCCGGCCCATTTTGTCTGGCCGCCCTTCCCTAATAGTCCTGGTCCGCCGGCCCATTTTGTCTGGCCGCCCTTCCCTAATAGTCCTGGTCCGCCTAATAGTCCTGGGCCGGCGCAGTGCTCCATCCAGTCGCCTTCCAACTGCCAAGCACCGTGTATGCAGTCCCGGAGCGCGTAGGAGCCACCACCAAAACACCATCGCCAAGCATCCACCCCACATGTCCCTAGAAACAGAAGAGCTGTTCTTGGACCGCATCTCGCACGCAGGCGGCCAGGCCTTGACCCCCCTCGAGAAGGAGGTCCTGCAGTTGGTGCAGTCCAAGCAGCGCATGCTCGAGGCCCACAGCCACGCCGCCTTGGAGGAGCTCTTCGCCCACAACTCCACCTCCCCCGTCAAGATCCGCAACGTGCAGTTCTCCAATGCCCAGGACTTCCGCGACCCATTTCTCCGCCACCAGGTGCGCCCGTTGCTCACGGACGCCCCGCTCAGTTTGGCCGACTTCCTCGGCCTCGTCCAGGCGCTGTACCAAAACTTGGTCAAGCTCGACATTCTAGACCAGTGTGTGGTGTCGGTGCACAGCGTGGCCGATCCGCCCCGGGGCGTGTTTGCGCCGCCTCCCATGCAACCGTTGTCGTTGAAGGACCGGCTCAAGGCCAGCCGCCAGGGGCCGTTGCAGCTCGTGCCGGTGTTCAGTTTTCTCCCGCAGAAGCGCTTCTACGCCAAAACGGGCACCAACATCGGCAATGGCGAGGGCGACGGCTATATCCAGTTCCAGCTCAAGAATCTCTTTGGCGGCGCCGAAACCCTTGCGTTTGATGCCATCACCGGCACCAAGACGCCGTCGTCATACCTCATGAACTTGTCGCTGCCCATTGCCAACGACGCGCGCTTTCTCTGGCACTCGCTGGTGTTCACCCATACGCGCAACTTGGACTGGTTGCAGGGCTCGGTGGATACCAAGGGAATGTCGCATCAGGTCACCACGCGGCTCGGCGGCGCTTGGAACTTCGACGTGGCCTTCGAGTCCGCGTGGAGGCGCTTGAGCAACCACGGCTCCAGGTCGCTCGAGGTGATGCTGCACCTGAAGGACTCGCTCAAGTCCTCGGTGCTCTTGAACATCAAGTACGACTCCCGGGACCACCACGTGACGCCGTCCCGCGGCCTCTTGTTCCGCCTTGGGCTCGAGAAAAGCGGCCTCTTTCGCCTCAACAACGTGGCGTACTCGAAAGTGCTCTGCGAGGCCCAGGCCGCGGTCTCCTCGCTCAACCACTCCGTGATCTGGTCCCAGAAAGCTGGCCTTCTCTTCAACCTGCGGCCGGGCTGTACCAATATCTTGGACCGCTTCTATGCCGGCGGGCCCAACGACGTGCGGGCGTTCTCGCTCCAGGGCCTTGGCCCAAAGTCCTGCAATTCCTCGGTGGGCGGCGACTTTTTCATGAATGGCGGTGTGTCGTTGATCAGCCACATTCCGTACACCCCCAGGGACACGGGCTTCAAGTTCCACAACTTCTTGAACTTCGGGAAGGTGGTCAGCGGAGGAGCCTCGCTTGCGGATACTTTCCACATGTTTAAGGGCGGCTACTCCATAGGGTGTGGCTTTGGAATCCTCTACAACCACCCGCAAACAAGGTTTGAGCTCAATTTCGTCTTGCCTTTGGCCGCCCATTCGGGCGACTCTGTCCGAAAGGGATTCCAGTGTGGAGTGGGGATCTCCTTCTTATAAAGGCTTGGGCGCAAACAAGACTTGGGTTCGGCAAGCCAAGCAGCGGGTGCTATGTATTAGGCTTCTTGCGCCTTTGCAAACCATACTGCCTGCTCTAACCTATGGACAATGACCTCTGGCAAACCTCTGGCAAACCTCGGATACGGCTTGTTTCAATCAATGGACAATGACCTCTGGCAAGCCTCGGGGACTGCCTGTTGCACCCATGGACAATGCCTCTGGCAAGCCTCGGGGACTGCCTGTTCCTCCTATGGACATTGCTTGAGTTCTGCGCGGCGTGCTGTGGTCCACTTTTCAGCCCATTTATCGTGCTCTTCGATCACGGCAGGGATAATAAGGCTTTCGATCTCGGTGGATTCATCGGCAACACGGATCCATCTCTGGCTCCCATCCGGAGTCACAAACACCACCTCTCTCTTCCGAGTCTGCAACAAATTGCCAATGACCAACTGATGATGGTATCTCTCCAAGGCCTCCGAGGCCTTCTTGATGAGAATGGTGTGGTCAGTCTCCAATTTGAACGACACTATCATGGCCTGTGGGGCCCAGCTGTCCACCAACCGGCGCAAGAATTTGGGCACCAGCTCCAAGTCCACTACCAACTTGCCAGTGGGCTGTGCCTGGATCTTGTGCGTGGGCATCCGGGAGGAAGGCAAGAAGAAGTCCAGCACAGCGGCTGCGAGGTATAGAAGCGCCTGTTCCTTCTGCTCCAGCAAGCTTTGCGAGATGCTCCGCAACGTGTGTACATACTGGTTGACGGTGGTGAAGGGAATGAGAAGAAGCGACCGCGAGGCCTTTGCCTGGTGGTATTTTCGGAGCACCGCCAACATGTCGTCGGCAAACTGGGGCGAGATCTCCACCTTGTTGTTTCTTTCTTCCATGAAGTCAAGAAAGCAATTGGTGGTGTGGGAATAGTGTCTCAGATACGGCAAAAGTGAGAATTCGCGATGCAAGAAGATCACCGCGTAGCCGTTTTCGAGAAAGTACTCTGCGGACGTGGCGCCTCGCGTGCCGGCGGAGAAGTTGTCGATGAACCTGACCGTGTTGTTTTCAAGCGGCACGGTTGTGCCGCCACTGGTGACTAGGACAATGCGTCTGCCTACATCACTGGAGTGCGCGATGAAATCCTTGACGTGCTGTTCCACTTCGGGCAAGTACGCGGGCGGCAGGTGGGTCTGGAAAAACCGGTCCTCATCCAAAACCTGGGCCACGGGGAACGGGCCTATATTGCGGTCAATGGCCGTAGAGATCTCCGGGTCGCCGGTGTGGTAGTTCTTTGGCGTCATGGCGATAACTGGACGAGATGATGGCTATGTATGCGAAAGTGCGGAGGTGCGACGCACCGCCACGTGCCGCGCACGTGCCCCGCCGGGGCCAATGCCCACGCAAGAGGCCATTTTCATTTGGGACGAGCCCTTAGGTCCTGAGTCTGGCGATTCATCTGTCGTCACGTTCTTGCAAAGCCCTGCACCTGGCACATCCTGCTCCAAACACTGCGCGGGAAACTGAAGATTGACGGCACAACAGCCAAGAGAGTCGTGTGGTAGGAGCTTTCTGCCAAAGGAAATGGACGCCTGCTCACCATTTAAGCCCGCAAATAATGTATATAGTCTGGGCTTGTGGGTTCGGCGGATGGACACCTGTGCACCAAGGAAGGGCCAGGCCCTTGAAGTTGAGCAGTGGGAAGGGGTAGCGGTTTGGTTGCTATTTTGGTGCAAGCGCTTAAACCCCCACTCCGCCGACTATTGGCAAAACCAGGATGAGCCGTTACCGCCAAGGCGTGGCTGCTAAGGTTGGTCAAGACCAGCGTATGTGCAGGCAAGGTGTGACATGGGTTGACACGGGAGCAAGCAGGCATTGACGTAAACCCGTGCTGTCCCAAAGCCCATTAGTGATTGCCGAGGTACTGTAACGATACTGTAACGAATCCCTGTACTGTAACTCAGCAGTGTGTCAGGGCGGTGGGGTACGGATGTCGGAGCATGCAGGTCCTCGAGGGCGGCCCGCGATTGGTCGGTTGGCGTGCGATTCCGAACTGTGAGCGAGCAAAACATTTCGCTCTCTTTAACTACTCGACAATGAAGTTTGCCACCCCTGTTTTGAAGCACTACTGGCCATTTGCCACTGGAGGTATGTTACAATATGTTTGGGATGTTGCTGAAGCCATTTTCTATGTCTGCACGTGGCGTTGCTGTCAGAGAAACCCAGCCCGCATCGAGGGGATATTGTGGCTGTCTTTGGGTGTCTATTTGGGTGTCTATAATGTGAGTGTCAGAGATTAGCTCGCGAACAACCTTTGTGAATAATCAGCCTGCCTGTCTCGTCACTCAAGATGAAGTTTCCTCAAAAGTGTGTTTCATTAATGTTTAATTTGTTGCTCAATCCACCGTTAAATCTTCCGTTTAAACACGTGCTCAATTCCGTGTCCAATACCTTCGAATCCGTGTCCAATACTTTCAATCCGTGTGCAATAATTCCGTGTTCAATCCACCTTAAATCCGTGTTCAATCCACTACTCGATCCCAGTTTGCTCCAAAGTCTGGTTACCGGGCCACATGCCCCTCGGCTCCATACCCAGTTGTACTCACTCACTCGCCATTTATGGCGATCCATTTGCAAATTCGTTTCCCGGTACTTGCGCTTTGTGGCAATGGAAGTACCAGAATGCGTGGTTGCTGTGACGTGCTCGCTGTGACGTGCTCGCTGTGACGTGGTCGCTGTGGCGTGAGTGCTGGTATGGCGCTTCGGCGCACTGCACTAACATAACCAGCTGGACGAAAGATGCAAAGGTTTGCGGCAGAAGAAATGCTATTGATCAATTACATCAGTTAGCCGCACTACCTTAATTCCTTGTTTGTCTAGAGGGTTAAGATGCCTGTTCGGCCCACCATTGTACAGCATCAAACAGCCAACTACAAAGCATTCATTATCAAACAGCCTCCATCAAACGGCATCCTTAATCAATCATCCATCAATAATCAGCATCATCAAACAGCATCATCAAACAGCATCATCAAACAGCATCATCAAACAGCATCATCATAAATCAGCACCATCATAAATCAGCACCATCATCAATCAGCACCATCCCTTCACATTCCTGAAATAGTGCAAATAACGCTCCATGCATCGACAATCAATTGAAGCCTTGCACATGCTATCGCAGTCTTTACTAACCATAGCCATCATCTCCTACGGATTGATCTGGAAGGCCGCCGAGGCCTCGATGAACTCGGATGAGTTCATCAACGACCCAAGACACCCCAGATTCGCCAACGGGGGCAAGTTCATTGACTTGGAGAAAAAAGACTAGATTTAATGTGATATCTGAGTTACTGTAAATGATGTATACTCGAAACGTGCAGAAACGAGCGGAAGTGTCTGAAGTAGAACTGGAAACAACGAATGGCAAAGTGTAGAAACAACTCGTCGAAGCACCAAACTGAATCAATTGACACATCAAGCACGCTTCTGAAACGTCTTTTACCGAGTTCAATAAGTTCACTACCGAGCTCAAAAAGTTCACTACACCGAGCTCAAGGCTAGACGGTTCGAAATGCAACGTTTATTAGAAAGAAAGGCCATGCCTGCATGGATCACAGCATTTCTAGGGCGATACTGAGAGAAGCCACTTGCGGTAGTTGGCGGTGATCACCGCGGAGTCCAGACTCTTGTCGGCCACATACACCGGCTCTTGCAACGAGTAGGCGCCCGGCTGTAGAGCATACGGGTAGCTGGCCCCGCTGCATGGGAGCGTAGGCGAATGGGCGGTCATGCATATGGGGCACTCGTAGAGAAAGCCGTGGGCCAAGGGCAGTTCCGGCAAGTGATCCGACAGATACAGCGACATGGAGTTGCCCCGCGTGGGGTAATCGAGCGGGTCGTACCAGCTGGTGTATTGTAGAGCCGACGAGTCGGACACGTCCAAGTCTTCGTAGAAGGGGTTCCATTCGAACCCGGCGTCAAGATCCGTCATGAGGAAGGGGCTATGAGGATGATTAATGTGGTGGATATTGGGGATATCAGGTCAGGTGAAGGAATGACCAAGTTGAGCGGGACTAAAGTTGGGGTCGGACCAATGAGACAAGGACCAATGAGTTCAAGGACCAATGAGTTAGGCCAATATTAGGAGGTGATGGAGAATCACAAGTGGCAGCTGAAGTGCTAAGGAACCGCGGATGGACTGATGCGGGAGTTGGCACCGCGGCCCAGCGGGATTAAGTAGTGGATGGGTGCGAATCGGAGCTCTGAGTCACTGCGCGCTCGTTAGTCACAGTGCAGCGAGAAGACAATCCGCGCGCGGGGTGTCGTAATCGGCCAAAAGGTCCGGTCCGGGCGGGCGAGGGATAAGGCGCGGCGGTTTTTGCAGCTGATGCGCCCAACGGCAGTTAATGTCCGGCCGGCGATTGAGGCCCGAGCAACTGCAAAAACGAGCAAAAAAGAAAAGCGATGTCCGGCAGCGGCACTTGATTGCTGATGAACCAGTGAAGCTTCGAGTGGATTAGCTCAATGGCTCGGAAGGTCAAGTCCTGAACTACCGCTTGAGAAGTTCAAAGTCTTGCTGACTTGCTGACTTGCTGAGATCTGCTGGGTTGTGCTGAGCCTTTTATCAAAATCTGAAGCAATCGCTAGCTGATGGTGCAAGGTACCCCTGAACTGAAGCGAGCTGCCACTTGAGGTCGAGCGAGATCCCTAGATCACTGTGGTTTCAATTGTGGATGACTGAAAGCTCGGATGAATGCTGGCGCTTGCAGTAAGGATGATCGAAGGAGGGGAAGCTGCCTTGGTGTTTTGTATCGTCCTGGAGTGTTGAACTGGCTTGTTGCTGACTTGTTGCGAACGTTGTGGGTTTCACTTGTTGCGAACGTTGTGGGTTTCACTTGTTGCTAAGTTCTTGGCTTGGAACGGCTGATGAATCGGCCGATGACAGCAGACAGCCTGGGGCTCTTATACTGCGCATGTCACAATGTGAGATGTGGTTGTGGAGCCTGCATGGCGGCCACATTATAACCACAATATGTGGCTGTGGATACACGCACTGCGAACATTGTGGTTCTAGATTCCACCATCCGGAGCCCTGGCTCGCGCCATCCACGCCACCCATGCCAGCGGTGCAACCACCTTGCTATCCGCCACTTCCAAGTGTGCGAGATTCGTCAGTGTCCACAGTTGGCTCAAACACGGCACTCTAGTCGGGCCCCTCAAATTCCACCATTGAAGCGTGCTCTGCCTCGGAGATGATGTGCCCCTGAAAATCGCAAATGGCATGCACCCAAACTCAGCCAAGCCATTCGCTTTGCCGATAATGGCGCCCAGGACGCCGGCACTGTCCGTTCCTCGGGCCGACCCGCTAATTCCTGAGCTTTTAAGAATCGTGAAATCGACATTCAAGGCAAACAAAAGGACAATCAAGCAGAGCCTGCTGTCACAGAATCCACGAATGAGTCAATTAGTCTGAGGACTGGATCCTTTAGCCCTTAGTCTCAATTCCTCAGTCCTTATTCCCCGGTCTTAAGTCTCAGTCTTTATTCCTCGGTCTTTATCCCTCAGTCTTTGTTGCTCAGTCTTTATTCCTCAGTCTTTAGTCTCTGCCTCAGTCAACGATTCCTTGAAAATTCAGACCATTCCATCAATCTAGACGCCAGCTTCATTTTCCCCGAGTGTCGGCGCGGTCCTCCAACTGACCCGCGCAAGTCCGGTGTTTAGCACTGTGCAGCGTCGAATCTCACCAACGGGGTCAGAGCGCGCAGTCAGGTGAAGTTGCCCCAGCATGGTCTCGCTGGACATCTGTCCTTCAGCCAGATGGATTCGCATGACGCCCTGCACGCGCGACAGTTCGGCCTTGCTGCACACGTGCCCAGGCTTGCATGTCCATGCGGCCAGTGTTGCTGGACAAACCATGTCGCTGCTTCAGGCCGCTCCTCAGGAAGCGTCTCGCCAAGACCTTGATGCTCTTCAACGGCCGCATCAAGGGTTTAATTCCCACCCCGCCACCACATTCGGGCCAGCCCGCGCTATATGCCGGACACATTGCTCATGTTGCAGTCGTCAGTTCCGGCCATGGCCGTGATGACCAGTTTATGACCAGTCTATGCTGACCAGTTTATGACCAGTTATGACCAGTTATGACCAGTTTATGCTGTCAGTTTAATGCGGAGGGAGCGTGAGACCATAGAACCGGTTAACCCAGGCGATTTCGAGGCAACCACCTGGCGGTTATCCACCTGGGCAGTCCATGTTAGTGGAAATTCAACGTGAAGCAACACCGGCCGGCATGCCCCGGCAGCAGATACAGCAGGGCACTGCAGATGACATGGCCAGATGCCGTGGCGTGGAGCACGTGCTTATATGCAGGAGCAGGCCCCGGCCGTTTACGCCGGCTAGGGGGTGCTAGCGCAGTATACGAAGCCAGTGAGAGGGCACATTGCACTGTTTTGGATGCTGGGTCACCAGGTGAGTAGGTGGGATAATTCGCCATCCCTCGCTCACTAATACACCTCATCACATGACCAGTGGACTACACTTCTCTAACTCTGGTTAATACGCCACAAAATTTTGGGTGATACGCTAATCCAGGTTGATACTCCATACCCTCACTAAACCTGACTCTTACTCCACACCCTTGCCAAACCTGGCTGATGCGCCACATCCTCACACCCTTTACTCATCCTCCACACCTCTACCACCTCACTAATACGCCACACCAATAAGCCCTCATACTTCGCACCACATCACCACATCACTGATGCGCCACATCAATACACCTCACAAGTGAGCCGCACCTCATCAAACTGTACTTATATGCCGCACCAACGACACCCAAGTCACCACATTAATAAAACACTCGAGTCACCATAGCAACCCTCATGTACGACACGAATTAACCTCATGAGTCCAGGGCCCGCCACACATTCTTGGCCAATCAATTAGCCGGACGTCACTGTAGCGGTGGCTTCAACTCAATGTATTCCCACGTGCCCTAGCAGGTGATAATCTGTTCGCAAATCTTCATTCCAAGCATCTGCTTGAGCCAGTTCTTCGCCATGC
This sequence comes from Metschnikowia sp. UWOPS 03-167b3, assembly GCA_009756565.1. Classification (NCBI taxonomy): domain Eukaryota; kingdom Fungi; phylum Ascomycota; class Pichiomycetes; order Serinales; family Metschnikowiaceae; genus Metschnikowia; species Metschnikowia sp. UWOPS 03-167b3. The sequence continues at coordinate 109,082 of WFIV01000022.1, forward strand.
AATCTCTCCTATGCACCAGAAGTTGATCCCTGGCAGTACCGGGCTAGTAACGAGTGTTTTGTAACCCGCTCCCTTCGATTGAGGGGATAAAAGCGTGATTCCAGCTCTTCAGGCGCAAACGAGACATTCTCTCCCTCATTCTTGTCCTATTAATGTTCAACAGCAACCTCCATCATTCGGGCTTCATCTTCTTGTATCCCTGAAGTAGGTGAGGGGATTCTAAAATCCTCGCTCCTGCATCTGATGACATCAACTTGTTGGGCCTCGAGGGCCGTCACCTTGCGGCGGTATTCAAGACCTCCAAACCGCTAGTATCTATCTCGTTGAGCTCGATGAAGAGCACTGACAATCAATTGCCTTGTGTGCAGTCAAAGATTCGATGATAGCGTAGCTAGCCTCAAGGAACGAACCCAATATCTGCAAATCCTCGATTGCGCAATACTGTCACAATTGGCTGAGCATTTGAAGACTTGGTCAAGTTTTGTTGATCATAGACTGCAGTGTTGTAGTCAAGAATTAGTCAAGAATTCGTCAAGAATTAGTTTTGGCGGTCGGTTGGCCTTCTGAGTCATAAGGTAGATGGTAGATATCCACAGGCTCACCGGTGGCTTCTCTCTTGAACGTATGTGGTGTTTTTGCCTGCCAGGTGTGTAACTGCTTGTGAATTGGGGCTACCCATAACAAACGCTTGTGAAGTCATGATACCCACAAGCGTGTTGAATCCCTCATAGCTCCTTAAAAGCTCTTGGTTTTATGGCGTTGGGGTTTGGACACTCGCCAGAGAATTCCTTCCATCCATCAAGTATAGAGCGGCTCAAAGACATTGCTTTGCTTTGCAAGGGAAGTTTGTGGGATATGGAACGTAGTACTCACGAGCGGGCGGCAAGGCCCGTTTTTCGGTCGATGCGAGAGGTATACATCCACTGGGACACATCCAGAGTATTTGGTGCTGCTGATGACACTGTGCCATTCCGGACATCGATACAAGCGGATGCTGTCCTTTAGTTCATTCACTTCCCAGAACGCTGTCCTATTCGGGCCATGAGCAAAGAAGGTGCCGGAGAACACAAAGGCGCCGTTAAAAGCGCAATCACAAGATCAATGCTTTTCAATAACAATCTGACATATCCCTGATGTATCGGACATATCCCTGATGTATCGGACATGTGCCGAAACAGTGTGACGCTGTAAAAGCTTGGATGTAGGTTGCAAATCGTTCCAGAGGAATTGTCCAGGATATTTGGCCCCTAGTTTGAGAGTACCACCGCGTTTTTCAACAATGGCGGCGTCCTTAATTCATCGTACGTTTTGGACCTAGCATAGTTGAGGGACCCCAGGAAAATCCAAGGTCGGGATCGCTCGCGCTTATATACCCTTGGCGTATGCACCCCTGAAAGAACATGAAACATGCACGTCGCGATTTCTTGGCGCATGGGGCCCGTTCTGGTTAGCATCGCACGCACCGGGGCTCTCGGATGTACTGGTGCCGCATGTGCGGGTCTCCTCTCAAGACTGAAGCACGCCGCCCTGGCCACGCCATGACCATCTACTCCTTCTACATCTTCGACAGGCACTGCAGTTGCATCTACGCACGTGAGTTCGACCGCACGTCTTCGTCTCCCGACTCGGTCAACGCCTCAAATACCAGCGACATGGCGCAGCTTCTCTTCGGCACCATTTACTCGCTCAAAAACATCCTGGCCAAACTAGCCGCCCCGGACTCGGCCAACTTGCTCCGCTCCTTTAGTACGGGCCAATACCGTGTTCACTTTCTAGAGTCGCTCACCAACTTCAAGTTTGCCTTGGTGCTGGATCTTTCCCTAGACAACTTGCAGCCGCAGTTGTGGCACTTGTACTCCGAGATCTTTGTGAGGAACATCGTCACCAACCCGTTGAGCTGCGTGGAGTTTGGGTCCCTGAAATTGAGCAATCCGGTGTTTGTCCAGCGCTCCGATGAATACTTGAAAGGTTTGGCTATATTTTAGGCGCGATGGTCCAGGTTCTCGTGGGCTGCCTCTGCTGCCTGTTCTTCCTGATGGTCTCGATCTCTTAATGACAGGGATGCAGAATTGCCTTGATTGTCCATGACTGTCTTCCGAAGGGGGAATGTCCGAAGATTGTCCAAAAGACTAGGATGCTATGATATACCACCGCCACACAAGTCTGGTTTTGGTACCGCTGACCAAGTCCGGTCCGCGGTACACACTAAATTGGCTATTGATTGCCATTACGGCCCCTGGAGACGCCAATGTACTTTCATGGCTCGCAATGGGACACTGGGAGAGATAGAGAGCCAATGCTTGAAGTGACGGAAGCCAGTGCTAAAGTGATACGAAGGAGTGATGACAAAAAAAGTTTCCGTCACAAATAAGGAAAGCATTTCCGGCACGGTGTGGTAGAAGGTATGGAAACAGTTAGATTTCTAAACACTTGTTTTCGGTTGATGAGGTCCTTATGCAAGCATTCACTATGGAATTACCTAAATGGAGTATGGAGCAAAGATAGATGATGGATATCCAGTGATTTCCGAGTGCAATGCAATTTTCGAGGGCCATTGTGCCTGGCTAATAATAGTGGAGTGTTAAACGCGACGAATGTATCAACAGAGACGCCCTCTTTGTAATGAAAGTTACCTTGAGCCTTGTGACATTTTCAAGCATAGCCTTGAAGGTCTCTGAGATTTTACCTTATAAGCTGTTGAGCAAGATTGTCTCTTTGTCGTCCATTCATGACGTCTCCTGCAGTGCATGGATCCTGCAAATGAATCCCCGTGGATTACTCCTGTGATGAGGCGCCTTTACGTCACTAACTTAGTGTTCGTAGGCTGGTTTGTGAAGCCTTGTATGGAGTATGAAACGGCCCTTCACGGCCCTTGTGTGGATATCACACGAGACTTGTTGTCACTGGCTATGATACCATTTAGGTGGTTTAGACTTACTGAAATTTGATGGATTTCAATGCATGCGGGGTACTGCAAGGACAAGAGATCTAATGCTCGCCGGGGTTTACGGAAGTAAGAAGACAAACCATATTGATCATGGAACCAAATCAAATCTCACAAAGTCTGGATGCCGCAGCGCTTGACAATAAGAAGTCCCGAGAAATGAGCCACGAAGGTAGCGCCAGCCTAATTCGAGGTTTTATGTCCGGCTCGTGACCACTTCTGACCGCAATTCTACGGCAACAGCTTCAATGTCCACCTCGGAAGCAAGACTTCTAGACTTGTTCAAGTGTTGAAATACTTTTTTGTTTTCCTCCATTCGTTGACGGCCTGAATCATTTCAATTCCCGATCTTCCATTTGGCCGCTCAAAGTATCTGCGTGTTCAATCTGCTCGATGCCTCAATGTGGAATCTGACAATGCCCAATTAGGCGAAGAGCTGGCTCTGAGCGAGACGTTTTCCGAAATCATCACGATCCGCTCCGCAGTATCTACTGTCTGGGACCAATATGACTTTGCATTCACCAAGCCCGGGTGGACGGTCGCCGAGAACGGGCTGCTTGAGACCGTGGCTCTACAGAAATGCACAGCTGTTCAAACTCGTGCGACTCCCAAAGGTTTGTTTGAATGCGCCTCGCTCTTACGCGGTGGCCAATCCTCCCCTTCTTTCTGAAGACGTTGCCACAGTGCCATTTGCGCTGGGTACTGGAACCGCTTCTCTTACACCCGAGATGCTTGATAGCCGACACGCACACACCCGTGCACTTTCGGTGCAGCGCCTGTATATGGGCGGAACATCGGCGGGATGCACTGGTGTCTTCGCGCTCCCCTGTGAGATGCACCCGTGTCTCTATCAACCTGGGCCTATTTATTCCAAGCCCAAAGTTGCACAAGTCTCATATTTAAGGCACGCCTGCGCCCATCCAAGAGGTTTCGTTTTTTTGTGGTCTCTTTTCTTGAATTCCCGTGAATTGCCCCCGTGCACCAACCGCCAGTGCTAATCTGCTCGTCAATGCCTACGCTCAAGTTAGACCCGGCGCCGACGATATTCCGGTCGCCCGTGCACGAGATTTGCTTTCTCTTTACCATCTGCATGGCCCAGTTCCTCTCGCAGGGCTCCATCACCATGTCAATGAGCACCATGAATACCGTGACCGAGTCGTTTTCCCGGCTTGAAAACACCGATTTGGGCCTCTCCACCCAGGTGTGGTTCGTGGGCGCGTACGCGTTGACACTCGGTACCTTTATCTTGGTGTCTGGGCGCTTGGGCGATATGTTCGGCCACAACAAGGTCATGGTTTTGGGCTGGGGCTGGGCCGGGCTCTGGAGCTTGATCATTGGCATTTCGTATTATTCCAAGGCCAGTGAATTTTTGATATTTTGTCGTGCGCTCCAGGGAATCGGCTTTGCTTTCATTCTTCCATGCGCCGTGGGCATCTTGGGGTCAATGTACCCCACGGGCAAGCGGAAAAACATGGCGTTCGCCATCCTCGGTGCCTCTGCCCCAGTCGGCGCGACGGTGGGTGCCATTATGGCCGCACTAGTGGCGCAAAAGCTGTGGTGGCCGTGGTGCTTTTGGCTCCAGGCAATCGCATGCATCATCATTGGAGTGATGGGCTGCTTCGCCATTCCCGAGAACTACAAGCCCAACAAGTTTCCCTTGCGAGAAACGGCGTCTCGCATGGACCTTGGCGGTGCGCTGTTGGGAATCCTGGGCCTCATTTTGTTCAACTTCGTGTGGAACCAAGCGCCCGTGGCCGGGTGGACAAGTGCCTACATTTTGGCGCTCTTGCCAATCAGCGTGGTGTTGATGTGCCTATTCTTCTTCTTTGAGATGTACATGGCGGAGCACCCGCTCTTGCCGCGGAGTATCTTCACGGCGCAGATCGGGCTCGTTCTCTTGTGCATTTCCTTGGGCTGGGGACTGTTTGGCATATGGCAGTACTACTATTGGAGCTTCATGATGAACCTAAGGGGCTTCAGTCCGCTTGTCACCGCGGTGACCTATATCCCCTTGCTCTTATTGGGGGTGGTTGCCGCCATGCTCGTGGGCTTCTTGATGTCGAAGAAGACCGCGCCTTACATCATTTGCTTCTCCATGGTGGGGTTCATGATGGGCGACGTGCTTCTAGCGGTGACTCCCGTGCACCAGACGTGGTGGCGGGTCACATTTGGCCAGATGTTTTTGCTTGCGTGGGGCATGGACTGCTCGTTCCCTTCGGCCTCGATCATTCTTTCAGACTACCTTCCGCGCGAGCATCAGGGAATGGCGGGATCGTTGGTGAACACGGTGCTTAACTACTCGGTGTCTTTGTTTTTGGCAATCAGCAGCACGGTGGAGTCCCAGGAGTTCCTTCGCACAAGCGACACGCTCAAGAGTTACCGATGCGCCGTTTACTTGGGAGTGGGAATCGCTGCCTTGGCGGTTTTGGCGTCATTGGTTTTTGTTGTCAATGAATCAAGAGAGAGCTCGGACGGGGCTGAGTCGCTTGAATCGTCTATGGAGCTGGGCGGAAAGAACAAGATGCTGCCATAATGGAATATTGCCGTTCCGGGCCACCTTCCATGGTAAGTCACGGGCAATGCTGTGAAGATGGTGTCGGGACTTTGATGGAGAAAGGTGAAAGTGAAGAAGAGATTGAAGAAGAGATGAAGAGATGAAAGATGAAAGTTGAGAGATGAGGTGAAGAGATGGAAATGAAGGTGAAGAGATGCTCCCATGAGCCAATAACCACACTTAAACACTCATGAAGTCTGTGTATTTGTGGTATTGCTTCGTGCATTCGATGTCATCCAAGCAATGTCAGGTTGAGGTGTGGTGCGTGTCCACATATGCATTGGCAGTTGATGATCCGAGCCCTGGGCCCTCCCAACTCTAATTACATGAACAGTGGCTCTGGCCGTGCGCGAACGCAATTGGGCTAAAGTGTGGCATTGAAATTGGATCCGGTGGTGGCGTCTCATCAAACATCAAGCGCTAGTCATCAAGGATTAATAGAGGTTGCAAATCATGCCCTTTCGAGAGAAGTTCTGACCAAAGCCATGACATCCGAACCAAGCCATGAAACCCGACCCAAGCCATGAAACCCGACCCAAGCCATGAAACCCGACCCAAGCCATGAAATCCGACCCCTTGGCTAATTTGCACTAATAAAAATTCTGGAGGAGGTGAGCCACCGATATCATACGGGCAGCGGTCGAAATATTTGTCTCAGACATAGCCAACTTCAAACCGGGGACTTGTTCAAATCCGAAGAAGGAAACTCAAAAAGGTGGCCAATTTGTGCCTGCTTCAGGTGTCTTCGTGCAAGCTCGAATAACTTCATACCATCATTGAGCTGGTTTTGGCGTCGCACACAGCTCTTTGGCTTTGCGCTCGGGGTTCGCTGAATACTCGTTCAAGGGTACTTTCGTGAGAGAACCTCCTCTCCGCCAGCCCGGCATCTCTTTTGTGCTGGAGCAGTTCAATAGAACCATGGGTCGGACCAGGGAATATCTTCTGGTGGAAACATGACTGCAAGCGGCTCGAAGATCATCCCCGGGCCGGTTGAACATCCCATATTTAAGGCGGCATGGCCGTGTCCGAACACCCACTCCACCAAAGGGCGCCAATGCCCCATGCCAGCTGGAATTTCCAGCTCTATGAGTTCGGATGATCTTTAAAACTTTCGAACGACCCCCTTGTTTCAGGGATCACCAACGTACACACCTTCTTTAATTAATGATCCCGTGACATCTCCAGATGTAGATTATTGACTATTTTTGTCGTACTTTCTTGGTGGACCGCTTACCGTTTCGCAGGAGACGGACTCAGGGGATGACCGCACAATGGAAATCGGTACACTTTGTTGGTTTTGAGGCTCGCACGCCGCGCGTACATCCCCCACTCCTGCATATGAGCCACACCCCGACCTCCCGACAAGTGCGCCCACCTACAAGCCTCCAGAACTCCTACCTGCTTTAACCAGCACTCCTCCTGTGCTCCACCGTCATCACTCGAATCTGGCCCGCGCCACCCCTGTACCGGTCTATCCAATTGCGTCCGGTCTATCCCTTTGGTCTATCCCTTCGGTCTATCCCTTTGGTCTATCCCTTCGGTCTATCCCTTTGGTCTATCCCTTTGGTCTATCCAATTGGGTTCGGTCTATCCCTTCGGTCTATCCCTTTGGTCTATCCCTTTGGTCTATCCCTCTGTGTCCGGCCAGTCCATCCCCTTCTGCATCCAGCCCGATCCCAGTCAATCGCTGCCAGTCTGTCTCCTGCCAGTCTCCTCCCAGTGCCTGCTGTGTCCACACAAGTGACAACTCAAACATCACTCACAGCCCCAAATCTGCTGGCCGTGCCCCCCAGTGCCCCATCACGTGACCGCGCCCCCCATCTTCCACCATGTCACTGCCCCTTATACAACCCAACAAAAGAGTGCAGCTAGAAAAAGTGATCCGCGAGTTCCAGAGCGAGCTCGGCGCTCAGTGGGAAAAGTACCATGAGTCGCTCACGCTCTTTCTCGTGGGCAAGCTCTCGCGGCCTGAATTGGTGCGCATCATTAAGCCGCTTCTCCACTCCGCCGAGCTCGTCAAGTACCACAACAAACTCCTCCTACTCAATTTGGCCAACCTGGCGGTGCCCGGCGACTCCGGCGAGTTTCTGAGCGAAATCGCCATGTTCTGGAGCAAGTCGGGGCTGAAGAGCGGCGCCAAGAACAATGTCAAGAGCTCGCAGTACGAGAAGTTCAAGTCCAACATCATGGGCTTGCCCCTCAAGGAAAGACGACGCATCCGGCTGATCACCAAGGAGTCGGGCAAGAAAAACAAGCTCTCGGCGTTCGTCACGCTCACGCGCCAGGCGCTCTTGCCCAAGATCCCCATGATTCTGGACAAGGACCAGCAGCAGCTCCAGGTGAACAACTTGGTGTCGTGGCAGCAAGACGTGGTCAATGGCATCAATACGCCTGTGGCCACCACCAGCTATGAGTTGCCTGATTTGGACACGCTCCTGCGCCGCGTGCTCATGACCATGCGTGAGCACGGCCTAGTCGGGGGCTTGAGCCTGAAGACGCTTGAAATCATTTCCCTCGGCTTGGAAACCCACCTCAAAAACATCTTGGAGCTGGCCATTGATATCGTGCGCTACCGAGAAAAGAAGTACGCCAGCAACTCGTTTCTACTGCCTGGCGTCCCCAGTGCCAACTCCAAGGCGTCCGTGTCGCTACTGGAAGAGAGGCCCACCGGGGTTCTGGACGTGGTGCTTAGCGTGGAGGACTTGTACAATACCTTCGAGATGTTTCCGCATATGATCGAGCCTTGTGGACCCAAGATCCGTTTGTCGAGTGTCCTACTTAAAAATGACGATGAGCGCGACCCCAAGTTGCCGCAGCCCGAAGAGGTGGGAAGGAATGAGAGGAACGATGCCATGGGCACCTCCGACGAGCTCAAATGGATGCTCCAAGATTTGATCACCACCTGACGATTCGGCCTGTTGGTCATGTCACTATGAAAACCTTCCGTACTGCATCTTATCGGTAATGATAGATGCCAGCAATGTTATTTTGGGGAAACACCTGGCCAGCCATGCGGAAATATGCCTTTGCCTCGCAATCCCCCTTTGTCGGTTGCCAGACGTTTGGCCCCACCTAGATAGACTGCATCTGGGTGTTATGTATACTAGAGATCACACATGCTGCATGCAGTTGCAAAACTTGAGTCGTCTCCCTCCCAGTCTCTCATGTCACACACATTCACTAGAGTGCTGTGCAGGGTGAATTCCCGCAAGAAGTCGATGATTTTCAGACCCTCAGCTGCCTGGGGTTCGGGAAAGCCGGCGACGTAGAGCGTACAAGTCCTTGTTGGTCCCTGCACAGAGAAGATCTGGAACGACGGGATAGAACCACTCACTAGTCGTCCCAAATCGGCCCCACTTGCAATGTGCCTCTGTTCACTGACAACCCTGGATGCCTCCGTGTCTAACTTCACAGCACCGTTGCCTAGTAAATCCACGAGGTTCCCCTCTTTTAGCCCCACGCTTTGCAAGTATACTCGATCATTGCCGTGGTCAAGGCACTCGAATATGGCCTTGTGGTCCGGTGGATGCCCCCAAAAGCGGAAAAAGAGCGAACGCGTCTTTGAAATCTGAGCTCTCTCTTGGATCAACAAGTGCCACTCGGCGGGAATGTCCGAGTCGCTCACCAGAAGCGGGTGTTCGTCGCCAACAATCACTACCTTGGAAAAGTTTCGACTAGTCAGGCCCAACGAGACTGTGGTGTAGTCGAATATGCCAAGTTTGGCCACAAACCGCTCGGGAATAAGCAAAATATCATACTTTTGCGAGTACGACATGATCAGAAACTCAAGCAAGCGGCGGTTGCCTTGGTATTGTTGGTACTTTGCGTTTTGCACTGAGAATTCCGCCTTGGCTTGCTGGCACCGGGACTCTAGAGACCGCTGCAGCGCTAGGAGCTCGTCCAAAGCCCGGCCTCCGCTGGAAAGTTGCGTTCGTAATGATAGTTCTTGCGCGTCGCAGTCATGGCACAGTTTCAAACACTCTGCAAGGGCTTGTTCTGCGCGATGGATGTCTCGGCCCACAGTCTCTTGTTGTTGGTGTAGTTTGGTCAAGTCAGCTGTCTTCAGGCGGAGAGTCTCCGAGAGGAGGGCCAAGTCGGCGCGTAGATCCTCGAGCTCGGGGTCGGACGATGCTGAGTTCTCCAATTCCCGGATCGCCGCATCGTTCTGTAGACGCTCGGATTCAAGTTGCATGCGCTTTTCCTCCAGGAACGCCTCGAGTTCCGCCTGCACCGCTTCCAATTCCGCCTGCAAGCGGCGCCGGGCAGCCAAGTCCTCGGTGTCGTCATGCTCGAGCTTGGCCTTGATCTCGCTTTCCACCTCGAACCTCGACTCACGCAAAAAGTCATCTCTTTGCAGGCGGATCTTCTTGAGCTTCTGCTCGATGTCATGTTCCTCACGCTCCACCTTTTTCGTGATCTGGTTCAGGAGATACTCGAAGCGGCCCTCGGACTCCAGAATGGTCTTCTCGAGCTCGTGCACCTCGGTTCGGAGCGCCTTGAATAGAAGCCGGAATTGCACCGTCTCCTCCTCAACCACCGCCAACGCAGCCTCCGCCTCGGCGATCTCCGCGTCGAGTTTGTCGTTTTCGTTCATCAACTCGTGCATGTATGCACTCTCGTCTTCGTGTACGCCCACCGTGGGCGAGGAGCCTCTGTGTTTGGCCGGACTCTTATCGTTTCTGCCGCTGGTAATGCGGGTCTTGAGGTTGAGGTTATTGTTGATGGACAAGAGCCTTTTGTACTTGTCCACGTTGGAGCCCGAGACTTCCAGGGGGAAGTTGTGTGGTGGCAGGGGGTCCGAGGGGAAGTTGTGTGGTGGCAGGGGGTCCGAGGGGAAGTTTTGTGGTGGCAGGGGGTCCGAGGGGAAGTTGTGCGGCGCCAGGTAGTTGGGGTCCAAGGGGTGGTTTTGATTGGAAGCATAGCTCGGGCCCGACATGTAGTCGAAGCCCGAGACGTGGTGGGAGCCCGAGTTCAGGTAGCTGCTGCTGAAGCCCGAAGACGGCGGCTCGGACGGCGCTTCAAAACTGAGCCTCTGGGTTAGACCTCGGGCCTTTTCGGCGCCTGGCTTCAAGACCGGAATGAGGGAGCCCTGGTGGTTCATCTTGGAGCCCGGGGAGGTGACGATTTTGACCATTTGAAAGCCTGGAGATTTGCGGCGGCGTTTGGGGTTGGGGCTGTGGTTTTTTGGAGGAGGAATCTCGCTTAGCACGCGTCGGCGCTTTGTTTCAGACATGTTTCAGCTGGGGTGGTGTTCGGGTGCACTGTTTTGGGGGTGCTGATTACCGAATTGGGGGACTGCAGGGATGGGAGTTGTCTCGGGTCGGTCTTGGGGCCTGCTTCGGTGGCTGTCTTGGGGCCTGTCGTGGTGGCTGTCTCGGGGCCTGTCGTGGTGGCTGTCTCGGGGCCTGCCCAGGTGGCTGTCTCGGGGTCTTCTAGTGGCTGTCTCGGGGTCTTCTAGTGGCTGGCTCGGGTCACGAATTTGATCTGCGTCTATCCCACTCTCGTTTCACCTCTTGCTTCGCCCCCAGTCTATCTCGTCGTGTCAGGCAATGTACCACAAGTGGCTCCGTTACCCTGGAGGCTTGATGGCCTCGCATGTGCGTATATGCAGGCGAATATAAACATGCGCGCTCGCGCTACAAACTTGCCCCTTACTTCTGGAGCTTGTCGATGTGACTTGACGAAAGAACCAGAGTGCTAGTGTTGCTGGAGCCCCGTTTCCCGTGCCCATTTGATCATCCGGCGACGTACTGCATCCAAGCTCGGACCCCGCCGCCTCTATGCAGGCCCTCCCAAGCTTTCCGTGCCGCCTTTACGAAGCACAGCATCATGAATAGCGTTTCGAGTCGTGGGTCTCCAGAAAAGAACATGTCTAAGCCACTGCCACGAAATCCTGCTCCTGGGGATTGTGAAACCGTGCCTCGGGTGACCGCTGATTTCCCTGCTCCGTGTTCTGTTGTCTTTGTCAACTTGGTTGCAAACATACTTACACTTTACCATTCCATACCCGCTTTGCCGAATTATAGTTATTTTGGCCATTCTGCCAATTTGCCCGTTGCACACAATCTACCCATTTCCAATTTTGCTGACTTGTCACCTCCTGTGAGAGACCATGGATTCGGGTGATTTTGCCGTGGACGGAATCATGCAACCACTGCCTATGATACCAGGTGGTTCCATCTCCGAGTCTTCCGCTTGCGAAGGTATGCAGTCCTCTTTGCCTGGGATACTATGAATTTCTGGCGCCTACTGTTATGCGATGCTTGTCCTCAGCATAAAGAAGCCCCTATTTAGTTTGTGAAGGGCCCTAGTCTTCATGGAGAGGTTGCTTGAACGCGCTTATTACAGCTAGTGACAACTAGCCTTCCGGGTGGAGTCTTTTGGTGGGGTGCATTTGAAGGGTCGGAGCGTGGTCATCTTCTTGTGTGTGCTCAAGACAGAACTGAGCTTATGCTCTACGAGCTCGATGAATGGGCCTTGATAAGATCTTTCCCGCTGTTTGATTCCCTTGCTCCGGCCACCGGTCACACTACAGGGGCTGTGGCTAATGAAGGCCTACTCCAATACAAATAGAGGGGCTACTCGGCATCATGAGAGTTTTCAATTTACACAGTGGCTGGCCATGTGAGACTACCAACTAGCATCAGGCCACAAGAAACATTAATCGTTTTGTTAGAGGACCTAGATACCTGAACAGCGGTGCTTATTAGCAATGTTTACATGCACTTGAACGAGGCCTTGCGGTATATCATGGTCGGGACATCCGGTGATACAGATGATACAGGTGATCTAGGTGATACAGGTGATCTAGGTGATACAGGTGATCTAGGTGATCTAGGTGATCTAGGTGATACAGGTGATATAGGTGATACAGGTGATACAGATGATACAGATGATACAGATGACACAGATGATACAGATGATACAGGTGATACAGATGATACAGATGATACAGATGACACAGATGATACAGATGATACAGGTGATACAGATGATACAGATGACACAGATGATACAGATGACACAGATGATACAGATGATACAGGTGATACAGATGATACAGATGACACAGATGATACAGATGATACAGGTGATGCTCTGGCAGTACGATCTCACAGATGCTGCTACCCGGCCGCAGCAGCTAACTTGTGTACTCTGCGGTTAACCCAAAGGAGACTGACTCAGAAGCCTCTTGAAAGAAAGGCGTTGAAATATGGCACTAAGATGCCAAGAGAGAAATACCTCGAGGTCCAAACAATGTCGACAAGAGTGTTGAAGTGACTAGCTGACATGACTAGTTGACATGACTAGTTGACATGACTAGTTGACATGACTAGCTGACATGACCAGTTGACAAAATCACTGTTGACAGTGGCTAGTGTTGACAGTGATAACAAGAACATCAGGAACCAACATTGTCCCGGGCATAATCAGCCATCATTCATGGCCCTCAGTCTTGGCTCGTCACACCAATACACTCTCTGTGATTTCTCCAGGATTCCAGCATTGGACGTGATTCTTCAGTTTGGCCGGATGATGCTTTGATCATTCCATACGCTCTCGAAGCTTCATCCCCTCTTTGTCATGGATCAACCATGGGCCCAACATAGGGGTCAATATCTTGTTGTGTTTCCCACACCAGGTACCACGGCTTTTGGGGAGTTTCTGATGGGTGTGAAGAAGCCCGATGGAATCATGACTATACATTGCCCTTTAATGGAAACGGCACCAGAGTGCCGCTGAAGAATTCTATGGCGTATGTACATGTTAGCTAAAGTCACGTGACTGCAAGTTCCGGGTCATTGCGGGTAGCGCGATGCGGATGCCGTCCAACTCCTTGGTCATCTTGACCTGGCACCCCAAGCGGGAGGTCTCGGTGAGGCCAAACGCCAAGTCCAACATGTCGTTCTCGTCGTCGTCCGGCTCGGCGATGGCGTCGTAGAACTCGGGGTCGATGATCACGTGACACGTCAGGCACGCGCACGACCCGCCGCACGCCCCCTCCATGTCCAAGTTGTAATTCTGGGCAATGTCCAAGATGTTGTCGCCCTCCGCCACCTCGAACGTCTGCTGCAGCCCGTCCTTGGAGATGAACGTCACGTGGAGCTCCTCGCCTTCCTTGGGCTTGTGGAGGTGGTTGTGCAGGAGCCCCGGGCTGCTGGAGAAGTAGCGGCTTCCCGCCACGGAGATGCCTGACCGGCCATTCTTGCCCGGGTTCAACCCGAAAAGGCCGTGGCCCGGGTTCGACCCGAAAAGCCCGACGCCCGTGTTGCCTTTTTGGTTGCTGTCTCCCACCCAGGCTGTGCCAAATCCATGGGATCGGCGGGTGGCGGCGGCGGGCGCGGATTGGGCACAAATCAGGCCCCCGAGAGCCCGCGAAAAGCCCGCTGGTGCAGCCATCGTCTGGCAGTTTCCAAGGCCTCGTGTCACCGCCCCAACGGTGGCCGTTGCTAGTCTGTGCATAGCGAAAACGTAGCAGGATGTTTTTTCAGCTCATGACCTTTGCGCATCTAGGGATTGCGCGCCGCACGACTGCACAGTGCGCCATCCGTGACTGCCAAGCCAATGCTGACTTTCCAGGCACTTTCCACTATGCAATGCAATCACCTGACTGACCATTGCACTAATGACGTGTCCACAATCGGCGGCGTCCAGTTCCATAAACTTTGACATTGTAGAAGATTTCGTATCCCACTAGAATTGCCACCACAAGCCCCGTATCCACTGACTCGGACCACTCATTTTGTCTCCTTATATCCACTCGTGGTGCCCACTGCTGATGTAATGGCCATTTGACCAGTTCCGCCAGTAAATAGACGTAACCGGATCTGGAAGACTCCACCAGTCAATAGACGTAACCGAACCGGAAGAATCCACCTGTCAGCAGGCATGTCCGGATCCGGGAAACCGCCAGTCAGCAGACGTAGCTGGATCCGGAAGGCTCATTCTTACACAATCAAAGACAAGACACAGCGTGTACCGTCAGCGAACTCGTGAACAAGATATTCAAATATTCTCATCCACTAGTAGCATCAGAGCATCACAGCAACATAGCGTCAGAAGTTCACAGCACCTAGAATCACAGCATCACAGCATCATATCATCGTAGAATCACAGCATCTAGAATCACAGCATCTAGAATCACAGCATCTAGAACACAGCATCACAACCTCATATCATCATCAAATCACAGCATCATAGAAACACAGCATCATGAAACACAGCATCATGAAACACAGCATCACAGAAACCCAGCATCATAGAAACACAGCATCACAGAAACCCAGCATCATAGAAACACAGCATCATATCATCATATCATCACAGCATCATATCATCACGCATCATATCATCACGCATCATATCATCACATCATCATATCATCGCCCAAATCCTCAGCGTTCTAAATCACCAGAACTTGCTGGCCAACACCAAAAAAATAAGCAAGATCAAGACGCCGATGATCGCATAGCTGATAAACTTATTGGCCGTGATTCGCCGCGACATGGAATTTAAGGTCCGGATCGACTTGTCCACGTAATTGTCCGCAGCCAGCAACGTATTGCGCAGATTCAAAATCTGCTCTCTCTGCGCCCGCAAATCGTTCAAAATGTTTCCGCCAATGCTTTCCGTCTCATTGGCAATGCGCTGCGACTCGCGGAGCCGCTCGGAGCTGCGTTCCAACGACGCGTTATTTTGAAGGAGTTTCTTGCGCTGCTGGTCGTGAACGCCGTCTTGGTCGTCCACGTCGTCCCGATACCCTGCGCTGCCCCCGAATAGCTGATGCCGATTTTCCTGCTCCATGACCTCGGTTAATTGGCGCTTGCTCTGCCCCACCTCCCCACGGTACTGCCGGATCTTGGCATTGAACGAGGACCGGCTGCTGGCGGGCATGTTCTGCACTTCGATGTTCATTTGATCGATGATTTCGCTGGCCTCGTCGAGGGCGCCCTGGATGGCCCGAGCGCCCTGCTGGGCGGAGTTGGACTGAAGCTTGCTTTGAGCCTCCTGGATGGCAAGCTGGAAGTCTGTTTCGTAAGTACTGAAGAGGTCGCTCATGCCGCCCAGCCCCTGAGCCTGCGCCGTGACAAGTAGCAACGTCACGTGCGTACGAAGCACGTGCCTCTTCGCACGTGCCTACTCGCACGTGCCTCTTCGCACGTGCAACAAAGATTACAGTCACGTGTGGGCGCCGGAGTTGGCCCGGCAACTACGTAGCCCTACAATCGGCTATATTTGCAACTTGCATGATCGCTCTAGAAGGCTGTTAAAAATACGCCAGGTGCTGTCGACCGCAACAGATCGGGCCTAGTGCCTGGCCTCGAACTCATCGCCCTCGTCCTCGTCGGTCCGGGACTTGTACTTCTTGAAGGCCTCGGTGATCTGGTCAACCAAATGGGAGTCGTAGTTTTTCGAATCGATGGATCCTCTGGAATCAGTAGGCCGCAACGGCTCGCCGACCACGTCGGCAGTGACGTTCTGCATCTCGCCAAATTGGGATACATTGGGCTTGGACGCGTCGGCCTCCTCGTCTTCGCCGAGATCAAGCGAGTGGATGGTCAAGTTCAACAACGACTTTCCACTTCTGCGGCGGATCAACTTTCCGGGGAAGGGGCCCGACTTGGGCGCAAACTGCCGGATGAGCTCTTCATCCTGATTCTGCACATCATCTCTTTCAAAAGAGTGGACCGAGTTCCGCCTCTCGGGGTGAGGCACCTTGGGGGTTTTGGGTGTCCTGCAAGTCACTCCATTGTCGTGGATCCATTTGGCCACTACCGCAGTCCAGCCACATTGGTGGGACGCGCCTAAACCACGGCCAGTATCACCATCAAAGTACTCGTAGAATGGCACGTAGTCCTTGAAATAGGGGTCCTGGTCCTGCAACTGGTTCCCTCCATTACAGGCTCTGTTCCCGTCCACATCAGGTACAAACAAGTGGATTAGCCTGTGCTGAATCTCCTGGGCACATTGGGCCAAATTGAGATAGTCTCCTGATCCTTTAGGGCACTCCACCTTCAAGTCGTTGCCGTAGTAGAGGTAGAACCTCTGCAACGCTTCCACCAAGAGAAAGTTAACTGGGAACCAGATGGGGCCTCTCCAGTTGGAGTTGCCTCCGAACATCCCGGAGTCAGATTCCCCGGACAAGTATTTGACCTCGTACTTCTGCCCGTGCACATCCAACTCAAATGGATTCTCCTCGTGATATTTCGACAAAGACCGAATTCCGTATTCTGACAAGAACTCGTTCTCGTCCAACATGCGCTCCAAGATTGCCACCAACCGCTCTTTGTTCACCAAGGACAATAACAACCTCTCACCAACACCACGGTTGGACATGGATGCAATGTTTCTCTCTGCCACGTCCCTTCTATTCTCGATGAACCAGTTCAATCTCTTTTTGAAGGAGGGGAACTTGTTCAACAACTCCGGCTCCAACGTTAATGAAGCGTACAACGGGATCAAGCCCACCAACGACCGGATGGGCAAGGACTGCGTGCGGTCACCAAAGTGAATCGCGTCGTAGTAGAATTTGTCGTTTTCGTCCCATAGGGATTGCTCAGTGGGGTCCTGGTTCCCATCAGAGGCGCCCCGGTAAGACATGGCATCAGCAATCAACAAAAAGTGCTCAAAGAACTTGGACGCAATATTCTCATATACCGGCCTCGATTTGGCCAACTCAAGTGCGATGTTCAACATTTGCAAACAGTAGAAAGCCATCCATCCCGTGGAGTCGGATTGCTGCAAGGTTCCACCAGTGGGCAAAGGTTCAGATCTATTAAAGACACCAATGTTATCGAGCCCCAAGAACCCACCTTCGAACAAATTGTTCCCATCCAGATCTTTTCGATTAACCCACCAGGTAAAATTGATCAAGAGTTTCTGGAACACATTCTCCAAGAAATCCAAGTCCTCCACACCGTACATCTTCCTCTCGATTTTGAATACTCGGTAGGTGGCCCAGGCGTGCACAGGAGGGTTGACATCCGAGAAATTCCACTCGTACGCAGGTAACTGCCCATTCGGGTGCATGTACCATTCACGGGTCAACAAGTCTAATTGGTTCTTGGTAAACTCCGGGTCGATCATGGCAAACGGAATGCAGTGAAAGGCGGTGTCCCAAGCGGCGAAAAACGGATACTCCCACTTGTCGGGCAAAGACAACACATCATCAATGAAGAGATGCTTCCAGTCTTTGTTTCTTCCATTTGCCCTGTTTTCCGGCGGAGGCGGCGTGTTGGGGTCTCCACTCGACCAGTAGGAATGCACGAAATGGTAGAATTGCTTTGTCCATAATAAGCCAGCAAACGCTTGCCTTTGAACCTGTCTCAATTCATCGGAAAGAGGCAACGGTGTGACTTTCCAGTAAAAGGCATCGGCCTCGTCTTGACGCCTTCCAAAGACGTTATCGAACTCAAACTCGTCAATGTCCAGATGCTCCTTCGAAAGCTTGTACCTGATGGTGACGTAATCGCCTGGAGCAACCCCGCCATCATGGTCGAACGAAAAGAGAGCAGCTGCCTTTGTGCCCTCATTTGCGGGGTTCACCAGAGACTCGTCCTTTGCAACCACATACTCGTGGAAGGCATTCTTCGTGTACTCAGAAGAATTCTCTTGGCCATACAACGCCTTCGCGTTCGTTTCGTTCTCGGTGAACAACAACTGAGGCTCCACGTCCGGCGAGTTCTCGGTGACGCCCGGGGCCGGTGCAAACACAAGGTAGCGCTTGCCGAACTTGGCGTGGTCCACCTCCACGGAATGGTCGTCCACGGCACGCAAGTGTGGTTTGGCCTTGATGCTCTCTTCCGTCCCCCAGGCCCAGGTGTTTCTCAAAACCACGTGAGGCAAGATGTGCAACGGAGCCGGGTCGGGGCCTCTGTTGTAGGCCGTGATCCGGAACAAGATCTCCTCGGGGTCGTCGTCGGACTTGGCCACCTCGTGCACGACATCGAAATACCGGCCCTCGTCAAAGATGCCGGTGTCGGTCAACTTGTACTCTTTTTCCAAGAGGGATCTCTTGCCGCTCTCCTCGACCAATTGCTTGTATGGGTATTTGGCTTGAGGGTACTTGTACAAGAACTTGGTGTACAGGTGGGTGGGGGTGTTGTCCAAGTAGTAGTAGAGGTCCTTGACGTCCTCGCCGTGGTTTCCTTGCGAGTTGGTCACGCCAAACAACTTCTCCTTCAAGATGTCATCCTGGCCGTTCCAGAGCGCCATGGACAAATTGACCAATTGATGGGTGTCGCAAAACCCTCCCAATCCGTCCTCTCCCCAGCGGTAGGTCCTGTAGCGGGAATCATCGAAAGTAAAGTCGTCCCAGGCGCTGCCGGAGGCAGAATAGTCCTCCCGAACCGTGGCCCACTGGCGCTCGCTCAAGTAGGTTCCCCAGCGCTTGTGGTACTTGGTGCGTTGCTTGTTTTCATAGAGCCTTCGCTCTTCGGCGGTAAGGTGGTCGAGGAAATGTTCTGTCATTTCCGGGTGGTTGGAAAAATGGGCGGCGGCACGAGGGGCGTATTTATAAGGAGCGGCGGGCGCCCGGCGTGTGTGCAGGCACGCGCTGTGGAGACGTGGCTTGCTGCTCGAGGTGTTGGGCTGCGCGGAACACTGCCATGTGCACGCCGGCAAACAATACTGCATCTTGTCCGGCATATGGCGCGCGGGGCACCAGGCGCCACTGAGACCATGGTGAAAATCAGAGGGCATAGGCACTCGGGCGCTGCTCGAAAGGGTGGGCAACGTTGATACATTCCGGGATTGTTTTTAGTAGTTCAAGTCGGTTTTGTGCCAATCTCTGAGGGCCACCGCTTTTGCAACAAGGGGGAGGCGGATTTTTGCGCTGTAGCTGTCCCTGGAAAGCAGGGCTTAAAAGATGTGAAGCTAATCCAGGCAAGAGAAGGCGACTTCCTAATGGGAAAGTCCTCTTTTCAAATCGACTATTTGCCAGGCGGCTCAGTGAAAGGCTTGGTAGTATTCACTCTGGTGGTCGGGCCTCTGGAAAACACCTCCGTGAGAATATGGACGCGGAGATGGTGCATCTCTGAGTATCTCTGTATCTCTGTATCTCTGTGTATCTCTGTTCTGCATCCTCAATCCCCCATCGGTGTACCTCCACCCAGCCACGGCTTTGCGGCCACTAATGGCGCCTTCAGCAATGCTGTGCAACGTCATGCCGCCGATATGGTATCCCGCAGGCCCCTTTGATGCTGACACAGCCACCTTCCCCGGCATGTATTATTTGAGTCATTCGTGAGACTCCACAACCATGGCACCTCTCTGCTGCCATGAATAGCCCGTATCACCTGGCTTTGCTCGTAAGCCTGCTGAGGTGTTCTGCCAGTTCCCGATTGTCGTGTTTCAGCGTTTGTGTTGAACCAGCATCCACAGACACCTCTAGGTTCTTCTCCACCTCGTCAGCTGTTCATCTAAATAGGTGTCCTCACTTGGAGGATCGAGAGGGTATCACACCGACATGTGTGCTTCCTTCACGTCCTTAGCCTTGGGTTTCTTCAAGTACTTGCCAATTCCAGAGCCAGAAAGGCAATACTTGGCCAGGCCTATTTTGCAGTAAACATGTGTTTACCCTCTATCATTGTTTATCCTGTCACATGACCCTGTCATTCTTTCTCTGGGGCTCGTGAAGTCGCTTCGGGTGTTCTTGGTGCGAAAGCCCGGTGAAGTTTATATTCCCTGACGTAATCCTTTTGTAATATAGCGCTCAAGATCAAACCAATCGTTTTCCCAGCTATTTCTTCAGTCCAATTTTTTCCGAGTTTCCAAACCTTCATTCCAAAATGTTATGAGGGTCAACTGTGCCTCCCTCATACAGCTGATCAGACCAGGTATCAATGCACCACCGTTCAAGCCAATCACAAGAAGCTTCTTTCCAATCTTGTTATGTACAATGGCTCCACCACTTACTAAGCGAAATCGAAGTTCATATCGCGTTCTGAATCACTTTATGCCACCCCCAGGTCCTTGCGAGGTACACACTCGCTGCTGAGGTTCTTCAGGCCAATGTAATCCAGTGGGTAGTCTCGCTGAAGGTTCAGTGAGACAATCCAACGTGATTTGGAGGAGGACTCTTGCGGAACTGCTCGAGTGAAGGAGATCAAGAACTGAGTACTTTAAACTTTCCTTGACGAGAACTGATTGGCCTGTACCTGCAGACCGGGTAAAGAAAAGTGGCTTGTCCTTTAGGGGCACGTTAATGACACGCTGCTATCGCGGGAGGAGCATAGGGTGTGCACGTTTGGGCCCTGGCTACGCCAACTCCCACATGATGTTGTGTGGCACAGAAGCATCTTTCTGTATTGCGAGTTGGGCAACGGGGTACGCAAACCGTAGCTTGGGCGATGGCCGCTCCTTGGCCATGATTGAAGCCTCGTATTTGCTCTTGCGAGAAGTATGAAAATTACCCAGACTTTTGAGGTGATGAGGGAGTAATGGAGTAATTGAGGCTTCTGGGCTCCTTGAAGGGCAATTTGACGGGCGATATGATTTGCCGCGTGCATGTCTGGATTAGAGTGTCTTTGAGCAGGGAAAATCGAGATATTTCTGAAGGGAGATATTTCCGAAGGGGGCCTAGAACGGAACTTTGGGGGATGTTTTCAAGTGGTTCCTCCGAAGAAACATTTGACCCGGGCCTCTCTGAATGGATATTTGGTCGAGGGGTGTGCAGATAAAATCGATTGGGGCGTTTATGGATTGGGATACGGGCACCCTCCAATCTCTTCGTAGGGATATTTCCTGGAAAGTCTGCTATAGGAGTTCGAATCGGAGATCTTGAAGAGTCCAAGCGAGCGGTTGTTAATGGACCAACGCAGTTTGCACGGGTCGTGGAGCACAAGGATTCTGTGGGTTCGTTGGGATGGCTGGGGTGGTAACTTAGGGATGCCGATCTTCCATTTCGGGCCGGGGGTGTTTTTCCGGGTAGCCCTTGCCGATGCATGCCAGTGCAGAAGCCACCAAAAAGGCCGGTCCATTTTGTCCAGGGTCGTCACTCTGGGATAGCTCCATTAACCTGTACTGGGAAACCATGAGAGTATAACACTCGATAGTTGTGACAAACTGTCAATGAAGAAAGGGTAATCACGATTTTTTCCAACTGTAGGACACGGAAGTGGACATGGGATCGGTAGTTCCCTCAAAAGGACCCACTGAGAATGTTGTTGGAATTCGGCTGAAGCAGATGAAGAGCACAATGGCCCGGTCGTAATTGACTTTGCCAATTTCATTGCTGATTTGCCCTAAGCTGGTCACAGTCAGTCCCTTCCAAGGGAAACCGAGCACATGAATGAAACCTTCTCCAGAAGCCGTGTTGCGTGTAGTTGATGAGCACCACACTGGTACGTCAATGGGAAAACCCGATCCATTGACTTTTGAGGAAATTTTAACCGGCCCATTGAGTCGACGAGGAATATTCAGCCCACTAAAGAGGCCCTAGCCCATTGGCTGATGCTAATCTTTCGTACCCACATAGAGCCGGCAATGTTGGAGTGCGTGCCCCCAATACTTTTGCCGGAGTCGGCATTCGAGGGAAACTGGGTGGCAAATCAACTTGTAAGTTGAGAAAAGGGCAACTCTGAATTGATAGGCTCCCAGAGATTCAAAGCGGCCGATGTCTCCGGTAGGGACTTGATGAATTTCTAGGGCCCGAGGTGGGAAGCGGCTCCCTTTATGTTCGCGGCGGGCGTGGCTGCAAATCGGTTTCCGCTACTCCTGGCCCTGATATGCATAGACTGCATGGCAATCCTCATGAGGCCATGGTTTCACGTCCAGAGTCAACCAGTACCCCAGAGTCAAGGCACCCCGAAGTGTTGTATGCAGACCACCAATAAGACGACTGGACCACAAGGTGAGGTAGTGTATGCAAGCCAAGGGGACCCGACGCCCTTAATTCTTTCAACCGGGGTTCTGGAAAGTCCTGCATTTCGAAGTGCAAGACGTATGCAATCAAGGAGAACTCCCATTAGATTCAAGTCCTGCATATAGATCATCGGGAGCTTTCGTTCCTAAAAGGGATCAACAATCGGCGTGTCCCCATCGGCTTGTGCTGCAGAGGAGACCGCGATACTTCACCTATGCGTTTGCCGTGGCGTAATCCTAAGCCCCCAAGGGCACTGCTATGTGCAGGCGCACTCCGAAATATAAAAGGAGCGAGCCGCCCAGCTTAGAAAGTAACCAAATTTCATGGAGACACACCCGGTTGCACTAAATACAGAGCATCAAAAAGACACCTTCAGTGATTTAACTGCTTTCCTGGAGTGCACACGTTTATGTGTAAATAGAAGCCCCCAAATCAGCCTCTGAGTCCAGCAAGGGCTGCATTCCTGGAGGATTGATGAAAAGGGGTCGGTCCCCTACTATTCACTAGTCGTGTTCCTGTGTACAATGTCTCTCAGGTCAATACCAGAAACCCTTACCATTGAAAGCATTCAACCGAGCTCTTCATGAGTGGACACGCATTGTTAAACCAAGAGATCGTGTTGCCGTAGGCACGTGGCCCGTGGGTTGTATGCAGTCCCGAGAGGCACGGTCAGCGCAACTCACTCGAAAGCGTGCAAGATGCGTTAGTTGCACCTTACAGAAGCAATGAAATAAGCGTGCGTGCGGTAGAATTGTACGTGGCACGTGGACCTGTACATAAACTCTGGTCTACCTTCGCAATAGTCTTCCGGACCGCGCCTCATTGGATGCCTGCATACAATACCTGAGCGAAGTATCCAGCATTGTACGAGCCAAGTTTTCGGGCACTAATGGATACAAGACACCTTTGTATACGTCGCCTTGATGTAGCCCAGTGCAGCATGCGACTTCCTTCATTGTATACCATCTAGGTCGCTTCAAACACCACTGCTAAATGAATATCAGAAAATAGGCGTGATAACCTGCATTATGGTGGCATCGCTGGCCAGGCCAAAAAACGACCCAGGGGTATTTCCACAAAGCAGCTTTCATGTATCCCGCAAAGGCCGATGCAGTAAGTCCCTATCCAATTTTGTGTCCGGTGCATCGCATACAACCTTTAACATACGACACGTGCAGTTTGCTAATCGCTTT
Organism: Metschnikowia sp. UWOPS 03-167b3; assembly: GCA_009756565.1. Lineage (NCBI taxonomy): Eukaryota > Fungi > Ascomycota > Pichiomycetes > Serinales > Metschnikowiaceae > Metschnikowia > Metschnikowia sp. UWOPS 03-167b3. The sequence continues at coordinate 132,637 of WFIV01000022.1, forward strand.
CTGAGATGACAGGCATCAGAAAGAGTTCGAAAAAGAATCTTGCATTTAGACAGATGTCGAAGAAGAAACAAAAATCTAGCGCCGTTGGTAGATATGGCAGGACTAATTCCATCCACAGGAGGCAAATGGAGACGAACAAGACGATGCGTCTGTACCAAGACGAGGGCCCGGCCTTGTATTTCAAGAATTTATGGACCGCCGGCCTAGTGTTAGACTCGAAGGAGGCCTGTTCTCGGGCTCGTTAGGAGTTGACAGGTAAATATGGTATTCCCATAGCTGATGAAGATCATAGGCATGGGATAATGAAGGTATGTCTTCCGCTCATGGGGAATAGGTTTGGCGGACCTTCGAAAGCAGCAATACACGGTATCCATGGGTATGTACGCCCCAGCACGAAGAGTCATTAATCACGAGCCCGATGGAGTTGTGCATGGGCCTAAAGAGGAGGTACTGGGGGACCACCGTGAGGCTGAGGCAGACATCCTCCTGAAGATCAAAATGCGGCCGAGATGTACTGAATTGAAGAGTCTGGAAGTATATTGGTATGGTGAAAGCCATGGAGCACGGAATGCAGCCAACCTGAAGCGGCACATCATGGTCGTAAAGAACGAGCACCTAAAATTATTGCATCCAATGAAAATGACAGCCGCCATTTGATATGATTGGAATCACTTATTCGGGCGGGGGAGCATTTCTGGCTAATTAACAACTGTTTCGGGACAGACCCAATGGTTTGGGACAGATTCAACAAAGACATCAAATCCCCGTTTCGGTCGTAAATTGAATGGGACCACCCAAAGGTATATGCGGACGTCTTTAGACGAAATAAGTTGGCCTGAAAAGCATCAGGAGAAACGGTCGTGGAACAGTTTCAGAAAGCGGCCTCCACTTTCCTGGCTGCATGGGAATGATTGGACGAAACACGGGTGAAACATGATGGACCATTACTTTGGGGTTTGGGAGAACAGCCCGGAACGAAAGCAAATCTCCCGCGGTATAGGCGCCTCAGGAGACCGGGCAAGTGTGGTTGATGGCAGTAAAAGGAGATGACGTGGCGGCGCGAAAGAAGTAGTAGGTCATTTCCAGGGCAGACTGCTCGGCTTCGGCGCAACCGCACTAGCCACATATAAAGCGTCGTTACGGACAGACTGCGGGACATTTTAGGAAGTCTAGAATACAGAAAGGTCCAACGGCAACAGACGTGCCCATTTCAGGAATTGTGCCGTATGAAGCGACTCGGAACTACGGCGGTGGGTCCAACTTTAGTATAGAGCAGATGATAGTGTTTTAGGAAGAGTGTGGGGTACTGGAGTGTGTATAGCGTAGACAAAGATGCAGGAGTCGGTCATTTTAGACTTGGTGCTGGGTAGTTGGCTGAGGAAGCCGGCCGCGCCGAAAAATCCAGCGGACTTCAGTTCGTGGCACGGTGCCCGGACTTTTCCTGTTTGGGCGAGGTGCATTCGAGGCCTTGGGCTGTGTATGCACCGAAGCGCGCCAGCCGCCGAATGTAGCGTCGGCCTGGCGCGTGCCGGGTCTGAAATTCGCGGTGCACGGGTGCTGCCCCCTCGGACCCGAGCGTAGGTGCACGGTTTAGCGCGCGCTGACGCCCGCATCTGGGACCGACCTCTTGTAGCCCCACATCCAGAGCCGTACCTCGGAAATAGCCCCGGGGTGCGGCTGAAATCAAGCCAGTTGTGCACGTTTGGAAAAGGCGGCCGGGGTCCAGCCAATGGCAGAAGGATCCGGCTCGGCTGCCGCCCAGGCCAAGCTTCTCCGGTGTGCACTTTTCTTTTTCAACGGTTACGTAATTTCGCCGCCGCGTTTCTTTTTCTGCACCTTGTGCATACCCACGATAGATACGCGGCACGTTTTTCGGCTCATCTCATGCCCCCGGATCTCAGCTGCGCTGGGTATATAAACCGCCCGTGCCAGCCACTTGCCGCCACTTTTGTTTTCGCGACCCTACTACATTTCTTTAGTCGCTACCCACAACTTCCTATTCCAATGACACAGTCCCAGTTTTCCACCTTGATCAAGCCGGACCAGGACGCCGCTTCGGTTCCCTTCCCAGCACCCAAAATCAATGGTACCGTGTTGGACCGCTTCAAGATGAATGGCAAAGTGACCGTCATCACTGGAGCCGCCGGTGCAATTGGTGGCGCCCTTGCTGAGGCTTTTGCCCAGGTGGGGCTGCATGTGGCCATCATGGACTTCAAGTACGACCCCAAACTAGACGAGAAGCTCCTGTCCACGTATGGAATCAAGGCCAAGTCGTACCAGGTGGACGTGACCGACTACACACAAGTGGAGAATGTGATAAAGCAGATTGTCGGGGACTTTGGTACCATCGACACGTTTATTGCCAACGCCGGGGTGGTGTGGACTACGGGCACCATTCTCAACGCGGAATCCACCGCCGAGCAGTGGCGGCGCGTGTTTGACGTCAACGTTCACGGCGTGTTCAACTGCTCCAAGGTGGTGGGCGAGGTGTTCAAGAAGAACGGGCACGGCTCGTTGATCATGACGGCGTCCATGAGCGCCCACATCACCAACGTGCCCAACTACCAAACGTGCTACAATGCATCCAAGGCCGCGGTATTGCACATGGCCAAGGGCTTGGCTGTGGAGTTTGCTGGCTTTGCCCGCGTCAACACCGTCTCGCCTGGCTACACCGATACGCCATTGTCCAGCTTCGTGCCCACGGAGCAGAGGGCCAAGTGGTGGGGCTTGACGCCTATGGGGCGCGAGGCTTTACCTGAAGAGTTGGCCGGTGCCTACTTGTACTTGGCTAGCGACTTGGCCACCTTCACCACTGGAACCGACATTCGCGTCGACGGTGGTTACTGCGCTGTCTAGAAAGCAGAGCGAGTGTTGACGTTAATTTATAAATGTTAGATATAGAGTTATAGAGACTTTCTTTCCGTGCTGCAATTGTGCCGAGCCACTGGCCTTACCAGACTTGGCTCCCCAAAGCTACCAACCTTCCTCTGCTGTGTGTCATCTGCTGCCCGTTAGCGCCATCCCTTGATGCTCCTTGCAATGGTCGAACGGGCTCTCATGTTCAATGGCTTCTTTCGGTTCTTGGAGATCATTGGTCGAAGCATGACCGAAAAAGGAATACCTTTATTGGATACGGAGCTTGCATCAGGCACCATGTGGAGTTGGTTCGGGAATTAGATTCATGACTGTCCATTTCCAGAGCATGCATTATTGGGACCTCCAGAACCCCCCCTCACCTCTTGGCTATGCTCTGCTTGCTTGAAGTCTTAGACGGAGGTGTGGCTCGGAGGCAACGAGTTGATTGAGCCCTTCTTTTCTTCATATAGTCTTGGGTGAACCCATCTCTAGTCACACTTTGTAGGTGGCACGCACCCATAGCTAGTGTGCTGGTTATGTGACGTCTGTAGTCATAAGCATCCGAACAGCCAAGTGGGTGCCAATTAGCAGGGGATTCCACAAGAAATGATGGGCGGCTCAACGATGCTCCTCCGGTTCAGCTAATCATTCCTAATTCAGAAATGCATTCATGTGACCAACCAATAACTGCTGACAGTCATGTAGAAAAGGAATTAGAATTTCTCTTGGAAGATTAGACATCGACTCGTGATGATGAGAGCCTGTCTTAGGACATACCAATTCAGCCTGGTCTAGTAGTCACTGGGTCACCTTGCTGGGAAAGACACGTTCGGTGCGAGACGAGGGCATTCAGCGAGGCAATGATACCAAGGTCATGGATTCACGGGAATGACATGCAGAAGCCACAATAAGAGCATCCAGAGAAGTTTAGATACCACGAGTCACCACTTGTATAGAATCCAGGCAAATGGAGACAGCACGCCACTGAATTCATCTTTTGCTAGAATAAGACGAATCTATGGCATCAGCTTGGTGGCGAGGATTTGAAAACGTCGCATTTTCCGAAAGTCCTATAGACACGACTTATCGCTTTTTGCATACAGTCTCACCATGACAGGTCCCTATATCGTGTAAGCGGCTCCTCTTCTTGAGCTTTTATCTTTGATGCGAGAGTCTCTGCGGGGTTCTTCTCATCTCCTAACAAACGCTGTTCCAGCACTTCGTAATCTGCTCTCTTGGTGGCTTCGTCTCTCAATTTGGAGACTTCACCTGTTAAAATCTTGGTAGTTCAAAGCGGTATGTAGAGACAGCTTGAGTAACGGCTTTGAATCTGGCACCTCAGCAATCCTTCTGTGGAAACTGCAGGAAACGACTTGACTCTTCTTTTCCCTGTGATCAAGGAGTCAACGTTCTTCTGATCCAGTTTCAAGAGCAGGCTGATTCATTTAGCTTCTGCATGCCTTCGAGTTTCTTGAACTCCCTTATTTTCGAAGCCAATTCTTTAGACTCCCCAATGACGCTTTTTGCACGCTCCGAAGCTCGACAACCAATGGTTTCCTCCTCTCTAATGGGTATAAAGACCCCAACTTTATGGAATACTGGCTGAACAATCACCTGCACGTAATCTGAAACAGCGCTGAGACTCGACTCGTAAGCTGGTCATCGTCTCGGTTATGCCAATTCCTATCTGTATCTTATTAGCATCTCGCTCAACTTTCATATTCGACGCCCCTCAACATGAGCGGGCGCCCTCACTTAAATATTCGTTTCCAGGGCGCCGGCATATGGCGCCAAGACCATGAGGGATCGTGCATAACAGGTATGCCACCTCGGGTTGCGCTGCACCACGGTCCGAAATGGGTAAAAGTCGGTCCCCATACACACATCGCAAGAGCGGGGTCTGCACACAAGCCCGCGACTGCTCCCCGAGCTGCCACAAATATGGGCTTGTGCATCGCATAGCACGAAGCACGACGGAGTATTGTGCAGGAATTGCATCGATTAATATCCAGGGGTATGTATCACGAGGCCAACAAACAATGGGCGCGCTCCAGGGTATATATACCCGCTGCCCGCCCTCCTCTTTTCCGCCTTGTAATTTGCAACCATCCACTCGTTTCATTGGTGTTCGGCACTGTGCGCGTGCTAGGCGTATACCTCCCGATTGATCTGTTGATATGACGGCGACTCAGCCCCACAGGCGGTGGAAGTGGGGGCCCACTCCTAAAAGAATGGCGGGGACTATCTCAGAATAGTGATCAAGATATCGACGGTGGTGAGACTTATTAATATGTCCACCAATACCAGACCCACAAGAAACGCCTCGGGTGAGCTCAAACAACCAATAACTCGATCACAATCAACCCAGTACAAAGGCTTACGCATATCTAGGGATACTATGCAACCATCTTAAACGGCAATGAGAAAGGCACTTCCATGTTTTGAGAAGCGGTTGCGCCACAATATGTTCGGGAAATTGGGGATGTACGGGTTCCAAGCGCTAGTCCTGTATGAGAGCTTTGTCTTCTTTGAAATCCGCTTTATACACTAAGTGTCATGTGCTGGGCCTCACAATCGCTTGAACAGTTTTCTGATGTGCAATCGCAAGGATCGGCTTGGTTTACAATTGCAATTTAAATGTGAGTTTCCAAAACTGCTTAAATCGTCCCCATTCTCTGAATTCTGACAATGCGACGCACAGACTCGGTGAACCAACGCCACTCCAAAGAATTGAATGAGGTGAAAATATTCAGGTCAAAAATTCCCGGGCTAAAACATGCCTGTTTTTTTGAAGACTACCCTTTTTTGCACCAATCTGTTCGTTGGGAAAACGCGCTCATGGCACCCGATGAAGAGTTTATATTCTGGCAGAACATCCCTAGTTGCATACGCAGCTGAAGAATTGCGCCCGATTGCAAAAAGTTCTCCCAGGGACGAGTCGAACGTCCGATCGCAAGATTCCTATCCATTACAGTCTTGTGCCTTACCAGCTTGGCCACCGGGAGGTGATTGGAAAATACCAAAATGTTACCGGATACGTCATATCCTCGCAATGTGGTGGTCGACTTTTTGGGCCACTACAAAATTGGCAGATTCGTTCGAACAAATACGCACGACTTCACAATGGAATTGCCTCTTTTCTCCGAACAACTCTAGCATGTTTCTAGCAAAGCCCTAAACTGCTCGAGTACTTCTGTTCAAAGACCTGTGATGATTCAATTTGGGCAGGATGGGCACTTTATATTCTTAGAATAGCTACGGGTTCAAGCTTAAGAATACTAAGGGATCGGATACGTAAGGCCAGTCACCGAGACAGTTGGACACTCCCCAAGAAAGCTAATATGATAAAGCTTTCATGATAACGATCCACCAAAGATTTCGGCATCGGTTTCATCATACGGATTTTTGCCATCTCCATGACTGTTTCGATGTAATGATCATGTTATGATGCTATTGATTGAGAATTTGTGGGAGTTATTTCCTACTTATTCTTTCCTTGTGAAGTACTCGTTCAGCTGCTATGAAATCTGCGTCGCCGCTCCTCTACTAGATCGAATGCGTGGTGGCTTATTTGTGATTTCTATAGGTATTATTTCATAATACCAGTGAGGTTCTTTGGCCGTCTAGTACTCAAGAGAAGATCCATTCGTTGATGATCCCTAAAACAAGGGGATCGTTCAACTTATATGGATAACAAGTGGTCTGGGCCACATGGGGCCTCATACCGAGGTGAGGGTCTGAATACACCACCTCGGTCGGCATGAGGGCACGAAGGCGCCTTCTTGATTCGAAATGGAGTTGGAGACACGTCCAGACGCCTTAAGCCAACAGTTTCCAATCAGTCCCAATCTGAACAGTTTTCAATCAATTCCCAATTAATTCCCAATCTGAACAGTTTCCAATCAATTCCCAATCTGAACAGTTTTCAATCTGAGTAATTCCCAGTCTGGCTTGTGTTGGGCCAAAGTGGTGTCAGAGGCGGGATAGTTCCTGTATCTCAGAACACCACGACATGCATGTGGAAGCCACGGCGCTGCATCTTATCCGGTGCAGCTGGTGCCATATCGTCTGAGTCTCGGAGATAGCTGGCCGGATTGGACACGTCTCTCTCCAGGTGGGGGCAACGATGGTTTCCCTAGCAGCGTACGTCGCAGGTAAATGGTGGATCTAACAGAGGAAGGAATCCTTATTAGTTATAGCATCATATTAGTTTTGAGCCACTGGTATTATAGGCCGAATACAGTTGTAAGAAGAAATTTAATTGCGACATTTTTAGTACAGGTCCACCGAAAATAAGAATGTTTCTTCTTTGAATAGCACATCTGTCTACCCCAGTTATGAATATGTATCGGGAATTATTATTTTCGAACATAGTAAAAATCCTAGTATATCAGTTAGAGGCGGTATAATATTTTGAGCAGTTTCAGTTTCTTTCTTTAACGATCTTGATTTATCATTATCAACATTCGACACATTCGGAGAAGAAATGGGATTATCCATTATATTACTATATTTTTGCTTCGAACATTGCAGGTATAACGAATCGTGTCAAGGAACAAAAAATAAGGATACACAATTAGAGGATAAAATTGAAAATAAGGATACACAATATAAACGATAACATTGAAAAATAAGGCGGACGTCTTTGTGGCTGCAAACTTGTAGATGTGGTAGGTCGCACGGCCTGTGTAGAAGTTCGCGGTGTAGTTGATTGTTCAAAAATGCGCGCACAGCGCGCCATAGAAAAAAGCTGCAAGTTAGAGAGTGCGCATTGTCATACAAAATTTTGAATGGTTACCCCAGATTTTTGACAGTTTGTGTCGCATGTTACACATACAAACCAAAAAGAACATCCCCATATCAGGTATTATAACCCAACCATAGTGCCATAGTGCAACTAAAAAAAAGCCTATACCAAATATTAAAGCAATAATCAAGTCCTGCTTCTTTTGGCTTCAAATAAGCTCGTGCTTTTACCTCTTGTACTATTACAGAAAGGGAATGACTGCTGGCACTTACTACTACCACTAGTACATTATCAATACTACATTTCCATGTCCTTACCATGATACATTCTACTAGGTATTCTACTAGGTATTCGTTTTTAATGCCATAGCCTTCAAAACTAACCCATGGGATGCTCAAATTACAAGAGCCTTAAGCTCTTTATTAATCCCAAAAGACAAACCAAAAGCTTTTAATCCACCCTCAAAGTCAAACCCAATCTTTAGATACAGCCTCTGAGGCGAACCCAAGCTCTTTATACATCACAAAGACAGTACCAAACTCTCTGTACTCTTAAATACATCTGAAAGCAATCCACCCTCAGTGACAGTCCCCAGCTGTTTTGACATCCCAGAAACAATTCCGTTTCGTTGCTTCTGCTAAGATCTATCGGAAACCCATCATTCTCTAAAAAATTGGTACGTGGTGGAAGGAAAAGAAGTGTAGAAGGAAAAGAAGTGTAGTAAGAAAGAAAAAATACTATTGCATGCGTGGCAAAATAAAGGCGCGTAACAATAAGTAAGGATACACAATAGAAACGATAAAATTGAAAAATAAGGTAATGGTAGGTCCATGTAAATACATCTCTTTAAGACATCAAGTACTTGATACATTACTACGCGGAAATCGTTATGTTCTTTTGTCGTTGTTTTAACGTCAACAGCTTAGGAGGGTGTATTCGTTGATGGTCCTTAAACAAGGGGGATCAAAACTTATATAGGTGGAACAGGGGCCTGATTGCGCCACTTCAGCCTGCGCGGGGCACGATGGCGCCATCCTTGACCGAAGTGGGGTGTTGGGACAAACCAACCCCAAACGGGCTTATGCGTAGGTCAAGTGTCCTGAGCTGAGTAAGGCCACGGCGTTGGCTTTGGGTGGAACCATGGCGCTGGTGCCGGTTCGTCTAGAGCATCGGAGATAAAGGCCAAGTACTGGGTACGCCTTTCTCTTGGGGTTTCACGGTTTCCCCTTGTAATCGCCAGTCGCAGGTAATTGTGTATCCATGGCTACCCACGGTGGATCTAACAGAAATAAAGGTGATTATGTAGAAAATACTAAACGGTTAAAATGATGAAAATGACATCGCCTATATTTTTACTTATAAATCTTTAAAACATCGAGATAAAGGGTTATGAATCTATATAATTATTCTTATAATTGTTAGGTTCCCCATGGGTAGTGTACTACCCATAGACACTCGATTGAAGTGCGATGCACGGTTAGACGTGGTATGACGTCAGACCTCGCCTCCATGCTCGGTCCAGACCCCTAGGGTCCCCTTCTCCCGAGATCTAGACTGATAAGCCCTTATCTCAGTAAGCCTTATCAGTCAGCCACTCGGCACGACTCGCCCGATAAAGTCCTTATCTCCCGATAACGACCCGAATACGTGGCGCAGTCGCTGCCGGCTTCTATATAACTCGGATGTGTCCCGTTTGTTTCACGCATCATCAACAATATACTTCCTTCTCTTGGTCTTACATCTATCGAACCTGACATGGAGGTCGTACCCTACCGTAAGACTGTGATAGCTACCACTGGCGTCGCCACAACGGTCGCAATCTTCACAGGCACCTTGATGCCTATCGCCCGTTACATCGTCCAATTCGGAACCATCTTAGTACCCGCTGTCTACCAAGCTGTCCACACTGTGACTACAGCCATAGTGGAAACCGTCGAGATGATCGCCGCGGACTGGCGCCCGGAAGCGGTATTTGTTGCATCATCCTCGGCCCTCGCAACCACTCATAACCATGCCCCGGAGCCTTGGCTCGAGGCCTGGTTACACTTCTTGATTAACTGGCTTCAGGTGTCAGACTGGAAGACGCTGCGAGTGCTCTTGGGATTAGTGTCCTTCATTGTCTACTCCGGTCTTTGTGACCGATCCAGGGACATGTTTGAATATATTATATATATATTATTATGAGCTTTGGTAATCTTCGAATTGAATATATAAATCATTGACGCTTATTTCCCGACTTTGTATATTTTGTCCTTTTTTCCCCGGCCGTAGGCCGGGCCGGTGTTATTGATTTTAGCTGTTTGCTTATCCCTATTAAGGTAATTTTCAATGAAGGGATCTTATTTTGAGAACCATCTCCTTGAGCAATATAGAATCTAGCTTTAAGATATATTAGTTTTAATATGGATTATTTAGTAAGTGGTTTAATTGCTGTAGTATGATGTAAAAAGAGTTGTAGCATTATCAACAATGAGTCTAGTCAATTGGCTCGAAATATATATATATATTTATACTCACATAAGCAATGATACATTTATATAATTATAACTTTGAGATATATTATCTTTTCTACTATTGTTTTACTTGTTATTAATACTTTAATTATATTAGCATAATAATATGTTGCTATAACACTACATATAATTAATATTAAACTTCTAATATATAATTATCTTGTAAAGCACTTCTTAATATATATAATTTACCATAAAATCCTGGTAATATTCCTATTAATGAAAATAATGCTAATATCATATAGAAAAGTATCCAGCCCGGTCGCTGGCTTCGGTCGGTTTTAGGGACCAAGCCAGCCTCGCAATCCTTATACGGGAGAGTGACCAGCCAGTCGGTAGCTGGTGCCGTTGAGATCCAAAGGGGCTGGTATGACCCGGAAAGGGGGACGGCGAGACTGCGTCGAGGAAGCCACGACCTTCTAGCGAAAGTGGGCGGTCGGCGTTGGACACGCCTCTATCGACGGGTATCGATGGTTTCCCCTTGCAACCATACGTGGCAGGTCAAGGGTGTATCCATGGGTAGTGCGCTACCCATATTGGATGTAGGATAGAGTAAACAACCAATATCTAAGAGAGAAATATGGCGGTTGAAGATTTGGTCAAATGGAAAGAGAATCTTTAGACGCTTGGAAACAATAAAGGTGGTCTGATGTGATGTAGTTAAGATTTAGAGATTCTTGAAGATTCGAACGAGTTAGATTTTGGATATATCAAATGAATTTTAGAGATACGGGTAAAGATCACAAGTAATGGATAATTTTCCGAATTTACGCAAGAAACGTTGATGAACATTTCACAATATATATTTTTTTCACTGCTATAACATAATTTTATGTATATTATCCGATAAACATTCTTTCAGAAGTTGAATATACATTTTGATGATCATTACCAACACATTAAATAGGTATTGGACGTGATTTGAAATATCATCTTGTATTGAGGGTGTTAGTGTTAGGAGTTGTGATGTACTCTCCCAAAGTCTGGTACAGTGGTCACGTTGTCTTGTAACAACTTCTTTAATGCTGGTACTTCAGTTGTCATCCTTTCGTTTCTTGTATTCAAATACACTAGGCTTATTTCCCTACTTGATTGATTGCCCCCTACCTTTGGGGCGGCAGTCCGTTCCTTAAATAATGAGAAGGGGCGTTCACTAGCCGCAGCCCGTTGTACGACTGCATCGTCGTCAATACAACCACTCAATCAAGAGGTAGAGGGAGAGGCATTGTTTAATCCCTGACAACCAAGCTCTTGTGCGCATACAGGCTTAAGTTGTCAACCACTTCAACCCTTGCTTCATCTGCATGCAGTCAACAGTTAGATCCATGGATACCTATTTTACCTGCGACGTACGCTACAAGGGAAACCATCGTTGCCCCCACCTGGAGAGAGACGTGTCCAATCCGGCCAGCTATCTCCGAGACTCAGACGACATGGCACCAGCTGCACCTTATCCGATGCAGCGCCGTGGCTTCCACATGCATGTCGTGGCTTCCACATGCATGTCGTGGTTTTACCCAAATGCAACGCCGTGCTTTTCTTAGATGCAGGACAAATACCGTCAAGGCGCCATTGGTCTAGATAAGCCAGATTGGGACTTGTCGGGTCTAAGGCGGCCCGAACGTGTATAACACCCCGCTTCTGCCAATTATGGCGCCATAGTGCCCCCACACCGGCTGAAAGTGGTGCAATCAGGCCCCGCCTCATGCGGGCCGGGCCAGTCTGTATCTATATAAATTTGGATAATCCCCTTGTTTTAGGGATCATCAACAAATCCACCTTCTTTCAAGTACTTGACGGTAAAACAACTACAAAGGAACACAACAAAGGGGCATTTAAATCAAAAGTTATGAGCACTTAAATTTGTAATATTCCATCATGATAATTTGAGTTGGGCAAAGTTATCATTAGAATATTGCATAATAGATGTATTAGCAATGAGAGATGAATGGCTAAAAAATTTAGGATTTCAAAATAAAGCGATGTCTTTATCTGATGCTTTTACTTTGTCCCAATTGGTGTGACATTAATGGAAGCTTGTCGTTCTCCTGGTGTGAAATTGATACTTCCCTCAAAACATACGACTTCTTGTATGTTTTAAACTCTAAATTCTGATAATTACTAAAAATGGGTTGACATTGATCAGCACACCTTCACATTTCCACAAGTGTCCATTTTCAGGCTGAGCTTTTGGAAATACAAGGTTAAACCCGAGCTTTTGAGCCAACGCTGAACGATTTCGGCCACTTTCTCTACAAGGACCAGCGGAGCCTCTGACTCTGTACCATTCACCCAACGGCCAGAATATAGACACCTTCTTCACTGGGGTAGCCACCACTCGCCGACCCCGTGGGGATTAGTCTGGCGAAAAGAATCGATCCAGTTGGCTCCTTGATTAATGCTCCGTAAAACCGTTGCTGGTTGTTGTTCTCCTCAACAATCCCTGTGACCCGTAACCCTACGCCAATTAGGTTCTCACGTAGTGCCATAATTGGCATTGATCAAGACGGTGGAAATTGATGAATACCACTGTGAAGAGTGTCAACGCATAGCTTTTGGACATTTAGTCTATACCTTAACATCATGTGCCCCAAAAGCTAGCTTGGAAGAGACAAGTGACAGTCGCGATTTGGTCAAGAGTCAAAGACTTAGAAGACACTGCAAAGGTGTATTTCTCTCTCTTTCTTGATTTGAATATCTGATCGGGTTCATTTTACTCCCTACTGGTATATTAATCTGTATTTCTCGAAACTGCCAGAAAGCGGCTTTAGCTCAGTTGGGAGAGCGTCAGACTGAAGATCTGAAGGTCCTGTGTTCGATCCACAGAAATCGCATTCTTTTTTTATTTCCTTTTTGACGCGCGCTACTTTCCGAATAAGCGCTTTCGCAGGAATAACCACCATAACCACTAAGTAGAATGCACCTCGCAAACCATTGGCGTATATAACACATGGCAACCCCGGATCTGCACCTCAAAGAAATCAGAATTGAAACACCTTCCCCATGATTTAGAAGTTAAGCAATGAGAACCGCCCCAGTCCACCCTAACCTGATGCTATACTGCCGAAAGAAGCTTGAACAAAATCAATGCAATGTTCTGCATGTCCTTCTACAAATGTCATTGATACGATATATTGAGCATTAAAGCGTTTGATTATGGTACAGAATATGGAGACACGCCTCCCTTCTCCCCGCTTCACACACAGCTTCACTAAAACAACCGCCCTAAAGGCACACGCCGGCACAAAGTGCCCGCCGCCGGCACAAGCAAGCCCGAATTACCATAGCAGCTTCACCCGGCTCGCGCCTCGGCCCCTTTCTCGCTTAATTTGCTGCAACGCAGTCCTTGGAAATGTGGCCTGCCTCGCCGCAGTTGTAACAAGTCTTGGCGGGCTTTGCGTCCAGGGAGGGTGCACTGGTGCACTCCTTCGAGATGTGGCCGCTCTTTCCGCAAGAGTAACACTTGACGCTGTTGGCCTGGCAGTCTTTGGCAAAGTGGTTGGGGCCACCGCACTTGTAACAGATGGTCGACTTTCCTGCAGATGGTCTCTGTCTTCTTGGGGGTGCGCTGGTGGTGCTGTTTTCGTTCTTTGGGCATTCTCTGCTGATGTGCCCGAACTCAGAACAATTGTAGCACTTGGATCCTTGAGCACTGTTTGGGCAGTCTCCCTGAACGTGGCCGATTTCGCCACACGAGTAGCATTGCTTGCTCATGGCGGTCTTTGGCTCGGGGCAAGCAGTGGACTCGTGACCTGCCTGGCGACAGTTGTAGCACAATCTCTCAGTTTGCTGGCAGTTCTCGGCAATGTGGCCGACTTCTCCGCATTTGTAACAGGATCTTTGGAACATGGTGGTGGCGGAAAAAAATTTTTAGCGGAGCTCGTGAAGACCGCGGGAGTCGCGTGCCCGGCGTGATTTGCGTCACGTGCCCGGCTCGGCGCGTGTTCGGGCGTGCATCTCTCTTTGGCCAGATCCCAAAGATGGCGGGGCGTCTGGGGCCCCGAAAAGACTCGGTCGGTTGCGTGCCGCCGGCTACACGCATGAACCTGTTTTCCAGTCGTGACCCCCAGGAGTATCTGGACCCCGAAGTCGGCGAGGCCTGCATGCGGCTCGGGTCACCGGAAGCTGCACGAGCCATTTAGCTTCCGCGCCTCCGAGGTCCAGTTGATATCCGGGGGTGTATCTCCAGTTATCGCAGCTCGTGCCCCTTGTTGACGCTGCCATCTATAAATATAGCCAGATCCGCTGCTTTGCACACTGAATTTTTACAACCCCTATATTCCGTGGCCCGGCTCTCGACTCCTTAAATACGCGGCCGTTTCACTTATCTTAAGCGCATATACAGGCTTTCCTTTGCAGCTTTTACAAGTCCCAATTGGCTCCATCCTTCTCAGCTGCTTGAAGTAGTTCAATTCTGTTAAGCAGCACTTGCCTAAACGGTTCAGCAGTGACTTCAATTGTGGACCTTTAGCAAGAAGTCCCAAATAATTCCAGTGAAGAGATTTCTGGAAGCACATATACCAGAGCTTACAATCTTGAATAGATTTACGAAGAGATCTTGATTCCACCAGCCTTTAGTCATGTCATTTTTCAGATCATTGCAATCCACGCCTGCTACAATCTCCATCTTCCACTGGGCCAAGGTTCCAACTTCGGCACGAGTGTATGCGTCGTTGGAGAAGGCCTACTTTAAATTGAATGACGACAAGAATCTCTTTCAAATAGACTTGATGGCCAAGCAGATGCCCACATACGACCAATTCAAGACTATCTACTCGCAGTGCGTCCATGGAGACGTTTGCAAGGACGTGCTTAAGACGGTATTTCCGCTTTTGAACGACAAGCTGAGCAACAGCTCTGAAAACCGCGTCACCTTCAAGGCCTTGGGCATGGACCACGAAAGAGGATTCCGGGTATTTTCCCAGAATGAGTACGAAAAGTTACACAAGGCTTACACGGATTTGGTAGGGCAGAACGAGCCAGACATTGATCCCACGCTCCTCTTCAAGGCACCTTTGCTCATTGATTGGGACCAAAACATGATAGCATGTGATGAGGATGGTTTGGAAGCCATGTTGGAAAAGTACAGGAAAGAGTTGAAGAATTCGGGCTTGACCACTGCTTAGGCTATCAATTTGTCTCTGCTTGAGGTGATTATTGTTCTATCGCGACTTTAAACGGTCAACAATATATCTCCAGCATACAAGTGGAGAAGAATGATGCTTGTGCATTGGTTGCTTCGGCAGGAACGCTTGTGCATTGGTTGCTTCGGAAGGAACGCTTGCGCATTGGTGATTGCTTTTTAGAATGCTTGTGCTTTGGTGACTTCTTTGTTAGAGCGTGTTCATATGCAACGGCACCATCCTAAACCTACTCGTTTTGATACAAGTAGCGACGTCTCGGTCGTGCGTCGACGGCGTGACTGAGGGTGCCAGGCCCCAATTTATGCGTGCCCAGGGAAGACCTATCGCGACAGTGGCGTTAATCCCTCTGTATCAACAAATAATGGTTGGTATGCGTCAAGAATAATCAAGAACTGGCTCGATTTTGGCGTGAGTGCCCCCAGAATGTTGCGTTTACCAGACGGATTCTCTAATGCCATGTTCTATTTAAAGGTCATTTTCATTGAAGTAGTGGCAGTGCCTGGAGCAAGAAATGGCAATGGCAGATGCAGGAGTCATGTCCTAGCGTATGGTCACCAAAAAACAAGCCGCTTGAAAATATAGGCTCTTTACAGTCCCAGGATGTTGCCAGCATAGGCTAAACGGACTGCCGGAGTTGGATGTTGAGACTACATTGGTGGACATACTGGAGGAATGTCCCAGATTGGATACCGGAGTCAGACAAGCACCAAAGCACCACATCCATTCGCACGGATTATGATCCAGGGCCAGAGACCAGTGTGTCCAAAACCGCCTGCCTTGACTGCGCAGAAACGCGAGTGTATTTCGGGCACCGCTCAAACATACTAGAAGTGCGTTCTTTCATAGCAGCACAAGCAAGCCATGGCCGCTAGATACGCTAGTTGCAGACTTCATACTCGACAGGCCGCACAAAGGTGTCTTCACAATGACTGAATTTTGCTCCACTATGAATGACCAGTTTTATGTCCTGAAAGCTACTACACAAAGACCCTTACAAATACCCTTACAAAGACCCTTACAAAGACCCTACAAAGACCCTACAAAGACCCTACAAAGACCCTACAAAGACCCTACAAAGACCCTACAAAGACCCTACAAAGACCCTACAAAGACCCTACAAAGGCCCTACAAAGACCCTACAAAGACCCTACAAAGACCCTTCAAAGACCCTTATGGATATACTGCCTGACCCACGTGAGTATTGTGCGCTCATGGGTGCAAAAGGTCTTCTTGCTGTTGGAACGTGAGAATCAGTGCCCCTGCGGGCACTGCATGCCCACATGACTGTATACAGATGAAACAAGGGTTGAAGGGTTGACGACCTAAGTCTGTGTGCACACTATGCACAAAAGCATAGTTAGAAGGGATTAAACAATGCTTTACCCTCTACCTCCTAATTGAGCGGTTGCAATGGCGACGGCGCAGCCCTACAACGGGCTGCGGCTAGTGAAGGCCCCTTCGCATTATTTAAGGAAGAAAGGCAGACAGGAGGCATCAGACAAGCAAGCTGATCTTAGTACCATTGACATTATACAATACAAGAGATGACCACAGAAGTTCCCCAGTTGAAGAATTTGTTAGCAGACAACTTGAAAACTGTACCGTACTTTAAGAGTGTACGTCATAACTCAACAGTGGCACCAGTTGCAGCCTATCAGGAGCAGCACCATTCCCTCGAAATGCAATGCCGTGGTGTTCTGAATACAGGAAGTTCCGACACCGCTGGCCCAAAAGGCCAGATGGGAATTGTTCAATTGGGAATGGTTCAATTGGGAATGGTTCGATTGGGAATGGTTCAATTGGGAATGGTTCAATTGGGAATGGTTCAATTGGAATGGTTCAATTGGGAATGGTTCAATTGGGAATGGTTCAATTGGACTGTTGGCCATTAAGGCGTCTGCCGGTCCCAACACTCCACTCGAACCAAGATGGCATCGTGCCCATGCCGACTGAGTGGTGCATTCAAACCCTCACCTCGGTACGAGGCCAGCTTTCATTTATATAAGTTGGACGACCCTGTTGAAGACTCTTCTCTTGGTACTTGATGATAACCACCAAAGAGTTAACAGATATCATACATGATCAAGAGTCAAATTTTCTACCGTTTGGGAAGAAGAAAGGTATCGCTCAGGATTAACTAGCTCATGCGACAAGTTCTCATCACCAATCAACCCTGACAGATTTCATCATATAAGGGCTTTCGTGAGGAAATACCGGAGTTGCAATGGTGGATGGTGACGAAAGTCATGACCAGGGAGGAGAAGGAATAATCACCATGAGGGGGATCACACTCAAGTGCCGCTGGGCACCGTCGCTTGCAGTTAGCGTAACTATTACCAAGGACACAAATGCGCGGGGTGAATCAGTGTTGTCTTCGAGGGTGGGAGCATATACCTAGCAGCCCCCAGTTGTGAGACCGGATTGGCGCAGTCGGAAATATGGATTGGCAGACAAGGGAGCACGAAGCTACGAAAGGCTTCAAGTCAGCTCAGTCGCAATCAAGGAACGACCATGGAGCAAGAAGCCACGGAAGGATTCAAGTCAGCTCAGCCCGAGCCATGCCTGCAGTCCGGCTCTGCCAGTATGGAAGGCTCAGAATAAGGCCCATTCTCCGCAAATGGAGCCAACGGGCCATGTATGATACAAAATTACATGGCCCTGTATATCTGATATACGGAAACATGGGCTGAAAATCAAGACTTTGCGGATTCTTTATTGATCCTCTTGCTCAAGGCCTTGCTTGATCAACTAGCAACTTGCTCTTTGCCAACGACACGATAGAGGCCAAGACGTTACCCAAGAAATTGGCCACAGAGCAGTCCCTCAGACATTCTATGGACTTGAGGTGAACCTGTGCAGCATTCGAGTTGTTGACTCGGCCACCATGAAGCTGTATCAACGGCTGGAGGCATAGAAGAGAACGGGCGAGTGCCAGACGCCATTCATACACGCGAAAAGCAATAGAGGGTGGTGGAAGCAATAGAGGGTGGTGGAAGCAATAGAGGGTGGAAGCAATAGAGGGTGGTGGAAGCAATAGAGGGTGGTGGAAGCAATAGAAGGTGGTGGAAGCAATATAACTTCATTACTACTCCATCTCTTACTTCCCTATCTATTGGTTTTGTCGGAATTTCCATAGTACCATTTTATTCGTATTGGAAAGGGTATCGCCATCGCACTTCAGGTGATCTTTTAATTTATAGAATTCATCTATGTAGTTAGTGAATAATAGCCAGACCTTTCGTGGTCTATTACTTGTACATTGCTTTCAATATGAAATTCATTTCGTGACCTGAAGCCATAAATTTCTTGCGATCTTCAATAGACAGCACATTGTTCTTTCTGACCTTCTTATGCGAAAGCCTTTCATACTCTTCTTGTAGTTCCTCGTTTGCGCATTGAAACATCGGAAAGGAATCCAATAGCTTCTTTCACATCATTTGAAAGGCCATGATCGTTGCGGTCCAATGCAGCTAGCATGATCGACTGATTCGAAAACGACTTCATTTTGGAGTGTTTTTCCACGTCTTTGTGCGGGCTAGTTATTCATTTATGGCACAGGTAATGACTCGTGGTATAGTAATATCGAAATAGATGCACGAAAGGAAATAGATAATCCGCAACCAAGTACCTTCTATATTTATTGTTATGCCTCATAAAAAATTCTCATTATCTAGCTAGTTCTATACGTATGTTACCTACAGGTTATCTTAAATATATGAATTTAATAATATGAATTATAGAGACTTTAATGAATCATTATTAGGAATTTATCAAGCTGAGGTTGAAATACCCTTAACAGAAAAATATCCTATTTTATAATGAGGGGAACTCCCCTTGATACTCCGCGCATACAATCATATATTTTATATATATATGTTATGTTCTTTAGTAGTTGTTTTAGCGTCAAGTACTCAAGAGAAGGTGTATTCGTTGATGATCCCTAAAACAAGGGGGATCATCCAAACTTATATAGATAAAAACTGGCCCGGCCCGCCTGAGGCGTCGGGCGCCTCATGGCGAGATGCCGGCCTGGTTGCGCCATTTCCGGCCGCCGTGGGGGCACGATGGCGCCATAATTGGTCGGAGTGGGGTGTTCCCCACGTTCGGGCCGCCTTAGGCGTCCCGATGAGTCCTGGGATGGCCTTTCTAGGCCAATGGCGCCTTGAGGGGGGTATTTGTCCTGCATCTAAGAAAACCACGACGTTGCATTTGGGTAAAACCACGGCGCTGCATCGGATAAGATGCAGCTGGTGCCATCTGAGTCTCGGAGATAGTCGGTCGGGATAGCGCCCGGCTCCCTCCAAGTGGGAGTAACGACGATTTCCCCTTATAGCGTACGTCGCAGGTAAATTTGGTATCCATGGGTAGCGCGCTACCCATGGTGGATCTAACAATATATTTATATATGATATAAGGTTTAAATAAACTTCTATACTTCATATATATATTTTCTTTTAGATAAAAAGCTTACATAAGATCCCGAAGGGAGAATATAGGGAAATCTCGGCGACTAGCCGCCTATGCTCCTGCAATTTCAGCGACGCTATCGTGGCCTCCAACGAATCATTTCCTTGCCAGCTCTTGACTTGGTCTGGGAACTTCTGGAGTTTCTTGATGTCTTTTTTTAAAGCTCTCTAGCTTTTCCCTTTGGGAGCCATTAGTAGAAGCCTCACGGCGAGAAAAGTAATAGTTAAAAAGGTCTAGACCCTCGTGGATTTTCTTGAAGACTGTTTCGACTTCTCTGAATTGACTTAGTACCCAGAAGGGTTGAAGACAATTTTGGATTCTGGCCACGCCATACTTCCAAGTCTCTCAATGGTAATAACATACTTTTGTAGTTTATTTCGAAACCTTCTTTGGCAATTTTCATGTCGTTAGAGTACCATTTCCAAGACAATCTACCACATTCTGTCTCCTTGGGACAAAGGTAGAGATAGGTGGACAAAGGTAGAGATAGGTGGACAAAGGTAGAGATAGGTGAAGATGAATGTTTGCTTATGCACAGACATCACAGGACTGATTAAGCCAATGTAAAGATAGAGTAGTTGATGAATTTTTTGCCACTATTTCTGTGAGATTACAAACTTGGATCAATAATTTGATAATTCAATTCCAAGCAAAAGTGAATTTCCGCTTTTCATGATTACTGTTTTAGATTTTGTGCTTTTTAAAAGATCGCCAGCATTCCAATTTCGAACACATTTATCTTGGACCCACCCAACTACCGAGGACTTCAAGTGGGACCACGTGGTCCAAGGAATGGTCCTTTGCATCCCTTACTTGAGATCATCTTCTCTAAGCACTAGACATTATTCAAGAACCGAAACAGCATTGCATTGGCTTGAGTGTTTTTATTGCACCACTGTACTCCATTGCCTGCAGGTGGAGCCTCGTAAATCGGAACGTCGCCTGAGAGAGCCACACCAGATTTGAAGAGACCAGCCACGGGTCATGCCCAGACCCCTACGCTGCCGAGACAGCATTTCATGGCTTCTGGGGCGCAGTCTGTGTATCTTTGCCAGAAGTGACGGTGCAGCAGCAATCCGGCATATAGCCCGCTCCCCCTTTCCTCGCTGCACGGGGCCCACGAATACACCGCTCGATACACCGCTCAGGACACCGCCCTCGACCCCCATATGACCTACCTCAAAGCATACAACATCGCCTCGTGTGCTGCATGGGCCGCCATCCTCGTCAAAGACGCGTGGGACCGGCTCCCCAACCACCTCTACCACACGCACCACTACCACCACTTCCCCCACAAGCTCTTGACGGAGGTGCAGGTGGCTAACGCCGTGGCCGAGCTCACGCATGCCGTTACCGGGCTCGTGCCGTCGCCTCTCGGCTCGCTCTTGCTCCAGTTTTTTGCCCGCTTGGTCATCACCGTGGGCATCTCGTACTGTGTGCCGGACCTGCCCGGCAACTATAGTGCCGCCTACTCGGTACTTGTGGTGGCGTGGGCCACAACGGAGATGGGGCGCTATGCGTTCTATGCGGCCAAGCAAGGCAAGGCCGTGCCACCGTGGCTTCTCTGGCTCCGCTACCTGACGTTCTTGGTCATGTATCCGATGGGGTTGATGAGTGAGCCGGTGGTGGTGTACCAGACGCTTGGCCATGTTTCTCCGCCCTATAGGCTTTTCTTGACGCTAGGCTTGTTTTTGTATGTCCCGGGCTTTTACTTCCTATACTCATACATGCTTCTGCAGAGGCGGAGGTACTTGGTGGCCAGAAATGGTGGTGCAACTCGGAGCTGAATGATCAAATCAAGAAGTGGGGCTGGTGGAAGGATCTGGTAATCAACCACTTCCAATTCTGACTTATAGTATGGACCATGCTTGAATGGATGGAGTCGCTCACTGCTCGAGGTTGAGTTCGCTGGCGATACTGCTGGGGGAGGAAGCAAAACCTGCGGCGAGTGATGCCATCCTCATTGGTCATGACTTCTTGGCGACTGGCGAACTAAGTGGCTGGCGACTGACCATGTTTCATGGGCTCCTGGACATTATTGGCCCTGGACATCATGGGCCCTGGTTGGTGGGGGTCTCGGTCGCCCGTTCCTAGTCATCCTGGTGCATACCTAGCACTTTGCTCCTCTAAAGTCTAGCGCTTCTGGGGTGAGCAGTATGGGTCCTAGACATTGTTGAGCATGCCAAGACGGTGACTTTTTTGGAGCAGGCTGGCCATGATATACTGACAAAACCTGGCGACAACAATGGACGAGAAAGACCAACTCTCAGACCATGGCACTCACGATCAACGATAAGAAGTACCGCTGCCAGAATTTTCAATACTGAACGATTTAGCTGTACTCCCTTTGCTATTGAACTGGTGCGGCTGGTGCTGAGTCTGAGTCGTACCAAGCACCAATCATGAACAGCCACACCAGCCTGATCCACCAGAGGTCGCTGAAGGACCAGCCTGGCCTACCAGAGGTCGCTGAGGGACCAGTCTGATCCACCAGAGGTCGCTGAGGGACCGAGCCGGAATCCAGATCTGGACTAAGCGGCTGCCTTGACCAAAGACTAGTCGCCGCTGAGACTCTCAATCCACAGCACCATAGAATCCATGTAGTCCATGATGGTATCGGACTTCACAAACTCATATGCCTGCAGCAGGTCGGCTTTTGGCGCCGCGAACATCGCCCTCAAGGTGAAGGATCCCTTGGGTTTTTTCTGATGCTTCTTTTCGTGGGTCTTGAAGAGGATCTGAAGACGCAGCAGCACCACCAAAGGGTCGTGCTGCTCACAGAGCCTCATGATCGTGGAGGTGGTCAAGTAGTCTGGCATGTACCCGTACCAGCGGAGATTATAGCTGATGAGCTTGACCAAGCAGAGCAAGATATTGTCCATGCAGAAGTGGCCGGCAAGAAGTGACGCCTTGAAGGCCTCGTAAGCCTTGGGCGATAATTTCTGGATGAGGAGCTTATTGGATAAGATGCGGTCGTCGTATGGCTCGCAGAACATGTCGATGGGCGAAGCGTCGTGGGCGAACTCACCGTAAATCTCCAACATCTTGATGGTCCCAAAATAGTCGAAGCCGCCGTGCGAAGACACCCCCATCACGCTCGTCACGATGGACGAGATACTATCCTTCAAGTTGAACTTGGACGACCACCCGAGAAGGCCGATCATCTGCCACGAAAGAGCGCTTCGATCCTGGTCCTCGTTGGTGGTCTGAATTAGCACGCGAAGGTCCTCAAAGATGACAAGAAGGAGCAGCTGAAGCCACAGTTTGCACAGCACCAACGAGTTATTAGACACCACGAATTCGGCTTTGTTGTCTTTTTTGCTGCCGCCTTCGTTTTCTCCGCCGTCACGCTGAGCCTGTTGAGTTTGGAACGCCTCGTTCTTCACATACACGAATTCGTCCCAGCCAATGAGAGCCACTATAGACGTGATCAAATCGTATGTTCTCCCCCAAGTAGACCGCGAGTCAAAGTCAATGATCGAGGACCATGGATTGGACGCCGATTGAGCCGCAAGAAGAAACTTGGCGGACGTGGGACTGGAGATCTTTAGGATATTCAGGTCCACGGTCGATAGTTCCATCGGCGTGGCCATGGAAAGTGGCGACCGCCGGAAAGGGCCGGCTATGGGATGCCGCAAGTGAGGATTATACTGGAACGAGTCGTACCAGATTTTGTGGATAGACCCGAGGTCCACACCTTTTGAGCTGTCCTTTCCGGATCCATCCTTCTCTTTCTTTGAGAGCTCTTTCTCTTTTCGCAACAGATTCTTTTCCTTTCTCGAGATTTCGTTGATGCTGCTAGCGCCTGAAGCTTGCTTTAAGCCATCTCTCAAGTTAATGCTGGAGCTGCTGCCGTCAAACAGCCGCCTGGTACAGTCCCAGACCTTCGGGGGCGGAAAAAACTCCTCGAACGTGCGCAAGTCCACGCCCTTGCCCTTGACGGCCGCCTCCATGAAGCCCATGGCGAAGCTGTCGTAGATGCCGTCCACGTGATCCGCATCTGAGAGATCTTTCTTCGCAAACACAACGGGAAACAGGTTAATGGCTTGCATGGCCTGCACGTAGCGCCCTTCCATCACATAGGCGAGGGCCAAGTAGTACCAGGCATCGTAGTCTAGCGGTAGAAGCAGCACGGCGCGGGACGCCACGGCCCGCGCCACGGAGTAGGCTTTTTTGCCAATGAGGAACCTGGCCTGCTCGATGAGGAGAAGCGCCGTCTGGCACAGGGCTTCGTGGGCGGCCACGTGGCCCCCGATGATTTCGAGGAAGCGGGCCTCGTGATTGCGGCGCAAGTCCGCCTTCAACACGCGGCACACCACCACGTCAAAGTCGGCCCCGAACTGGCACGTGATAGCGTCCGCCGTTTCGATGGCCAACTTCCCGCTGGCGTCCAAGCTCACGAGCCGCACCACCGTATCCACCAAAAGGTTGCGGTACTTGGCGGTTTTGATAAAGTCGCCGCCGGCAGAAGTGACTGAGCCGTACGACTGGCGCGTGCCCAACACATGGCCCTTGGGGAGTAAGCCCACGGCATTGGAGACGGCCTGGCGTAGGTCCAAGTGCAGCATCACCATATCATTCAAGAGCACCGTGCCACACACGCGGCGGGACGCATCTTCGGTGGATACCAAGAGACGCACGAGCGACAGCACCGCCAATTCAGTCCAGAATACCGCCGACACTTCCTGCACTGAATTGCGTGTATACGTGTGCAGCTTCTTCAGAAGAAGCGAATATAGCACGTACGACACGTCCAACGACACGGCGCCGCGCCGTGACTTGGCCACCACAAACCGTACGCGGAGTTCGCTGCGGGAAAAAGCGTTGTAGGCGCACAAGGTGACGATGGTCTGCTTGCGGCCCCGCACATCGCCGCTGTCCAATGGAGTGCCCTCCAATTGGCTGCTTTTGGACTGGTTGCTGTTCAAATAGATGTTGCTCCAGTTGCTGCTGTTCGAGTAAATGCTGCTTGTATACTTTTGCTCCGGCTTATTGCTGTTGGATTGATGTTTGTGCAGTTGGCTGCTGTCCGATGGGCCGGCCAACTGAGAGCTGTCCGATTGACCCTTGGCCAACTGAGAGCTGTCCGATTGACCCTTGGCCAACTGAGAGCTGTCCGGACTGACCCTTGAACTGCCCCCCAAATAACCATTTTCGTATCCTCCCAGCAGCTGCATCGATTGGGCCTCTGCCCAAGTTCCCGCGGAAGTCTCTGGGGCCATGCGGCTGGCCGAGATCAGCCCCGGTCTCTTTGCCGCAATATCGGCACATTGAGGCGACCTCGCCCTAAAATCGCCGGAAAGCCGACTCTTGGCCTCCCAGTCGCTCACACCTCCTTTTTCGGGCGGCACTGAGCCTGCCCCAATGGCCAGAAGCACGTAGCGCTCCAAGCCCGCGGGTCCCTGGGTGTAATCTATGCCATTGCAGAAATGAAAGAAGCCCGCGTGATGGTCGTCCTCCTTCTCCAGCAGCTCCTTGGAGGCAGAAAAAGAAGCGCCAAAAAAGCGACTGGTCTTTTCGCCGTCGGGCTGTCCCTGGTGGATGAGATCGGCGGGACCGATGGCAAGCGTGGCGCCGGAGCGGAGAGCCACCGAGCGCTGGCCAAGTGTGCTTCCAAACGAGGGCTCACGTATCCAGGGCACCGTGCGATGAATAGCGGGCCTGTCGGCTCCGGGTAGCATGTGGCGTGGGGTAGGCTTCAGCAGTTGGAAGCGGAGCGACCTTGGGTGCACGGTCACGTGCTGGAAAATCCTGGGCCTCCTTCGAGGGTTGCGTGTCACGTGGACCATCAGGTTGTCACGTGGACGTTACATCTCACGTGATCTCAGCTACCGCCGGCCCGCTGCCGGCGCCGAGTCCTCTATCCATCTACGTACGGTTTGCTTAGGTCATATCAGGTGTTTCATGATTGTCTTTGAGCCGCCCTTTGGGGCAATATTCTGTCCTGCTCGTGCGCTAGTTACCCTTCCGTGCTTTGTCACGAAAAACACAGCTCGAGTTTGATGATTCGCTGCGGCACTGCTTACTTAATCATCTCCATCTTGGGGTTTTGGCAGGCCGAGTCGCTTTCATTCTGGTCCGCTGAGGCCCGCCTTCTTTCCAGTTTGAGTTGGCGCATCTTCTCAGCTGTGACTCATCAGCTCTGTGGCTCATCTGCCCAGCTCTGTCTTATCATCTCAGTCATCACTTGACCCGCCTCTTCCGTTTGGCATTTTGCTCATCCTTTTTGGTTCCCGGTCGTTTGTCTCCCTCCCGCGAGCCGCATTAGCTCCTTCAAATCGTCCACCATCTTCCAGATCGGAAGATTTTGCGTAAATTCGATAGCCGGCTGGCCGTGCATTTCATGGTAGGCCTGGCGCAACTCGAAGGCTGCCACGCAGTTCTCTATCCGGGTGGTCAAGTGGTTGAATAACGCCACGAGATCGTACTCCTGAACGTTCTTTTTGACCATGGCCTCGTACAACTCGCCGTTGGGCCGCAGGAACGTGTCTTCGTTGGCGGTGAATCCTGCGTTTAGGAGCGAACAAGTATTCTCCAAACGGAGCGAAACCTTGCGAAGCTGGGAGATCAGCTCCACGGGAAGCGCCCCCACAATGCGGCCCAGGTACTCGTCGTCGCGCAGGGGCCGCTTCATGAAGATCTCGTAGCGGATGGCCAAGTTCGAGGGGAAGGCGAGCACAATATTTTCCGGGATCTCCAAGCCCTTGAGTTTCCTCTCGCCCAACTCAAAGTATTGGCAACCAATCTCTTCCAAAGCACGGATCTCGCTGCCGATGATCTCGCGGGCGCCAGCAGTTCCCTCGAATCCGGCCTGAGCATTGACTGCGCCGGACTCGATCTGCTCGTGTAGGAAGTACAACTGCTCCATTTCGTGGAGAAAGTCTGTGCTGACGGCGATTTGGCCTCCGTCTGCACTGGATTCGATTCTTGACGCTCGGTTCACCATTGGGCCAAAGTAGTCCATCCTGCGCGTCACCATGTCTGGCTCGCACACTGGTGAACCCCAGTGGATGCCCATTCTCACCGACAATCCGCGGAACACTAATTTGCCGGCGTTGTCGGTGACCTCGCAGCACTCGTTGGTTTCTAGGATCTGCGTAGGCCAGTCCTCGGACAAGAGCTGGTTCTGAACGTTGAAGCACCACAAGAGCGCCGACGTCGGCGTGGGGAACGACACCATGAACGAGTCGCCCTCCGTCTTCACCTCGTATCCTCCCACTATGCGTAGTTGTCTTCTCATTATGGTGTTGTGCAATTTGATGGCGGATCGCATGGCCACGGGGTATGCGTCCCACAAGAGTGTGGAGTTCTTGATATCGGTGAACACCAATGCCAACTCGCCCACGGGTGGGTCAATCTCGTCATTGAGCCGCCTCAACGCGGAGTCGCCCACCTGAGCGCCCCGCTCGCGCCGCTTCCGGCCCTGGAACCCGCCACTATCTCTGCCCAAGTTCATGTACGATGAAAGTGCCTTTTGTCTCTTTTTTTCGTACCCGACCGACACCACTGTCACCGACATCTTTTCAGAGGCACCGTAGAAAATCGCATGGTCTCTCAACTTTTCTGCCGCCACCATAGGATCGTCTTGCTCCTGTCTTGCGATATCCACGGCCAAGTCATACGACAAATAGTCCCAGAGGACGCGCGACGCCATGATGAGAACCACATCACCGCCAGCGGTGTCGTAAATTGAGATCGAAGGGCCACTATGCGTATGGGGCACATAGTTGAAGAATCCCACCCCTCGGGAAACGTGCAACGCACCGTCCAACGCACCACCGCCGGAAACGTACCCACCGGAGGCTCGGATCCGCTCGAACTCTTTGCGCAGGGTGGGATCATGCTTCGTGGTGAGGATTTTGTAGTCGGCGTTATTCCGGGATACCACCGTCTCAATGTCTCCGACGTTGGCCGCATATATAATTCCGGCCTTGATATAGAGCACACACATGCATGATCCTTTGACTGCGTCCTCAAATAGTTTCAAATCGTTCAATTCAGGAAATTCTGTTGAAGGTGTGAAAAACCCCAGTTTCTTGTTGGCAAGCACGGAATTGATTTGGTTGTTGAGACCCAAGAACGACCTTCTCAACGCATCGGGAATGTCCTCGTCGCTTGATATTTTGTCCAATTCAGCAGTAAATAGCGGAACGAGCAATTGCTTGGCCAAGTACGAAATAAGATGTCCGCCCAGGGACGCGTTGGTGGCGCCGATTCCATCACATGATAAAATCAACATTTCGTTATCGTTACCACGAAACTTTTGGATGAACGCGTCCCGAAACGCAATTGTCTCGTGGTTGGCCATGAAGTCCGCAATGCCGTAGCCCACGTTTTCCAGCTCTGAGGATGTAGTGCGAGAGCGCACATCCACAGTCAGATCGGGAACGTTGGGCGAGGTCAACGTCACATCCATCAAACCAATTGCCCTCAACTCCTTCAACACCAAAAGATTGTCGTATGTCTCTTTGGTTTCACTGTTCTGCACGTAGCTCTGCTTGATTTCAAACCGTTTGTTGCCGGAGAAATTCAAGTAGCGCAACCGCTTATTGTAGGCCCAGTTCCAGTCGTAAGGCCAATTCGCGATGTTGTAGCGTAGAAGGTTGGAGCCCACATCAAGATGTGTCAAAAGCTGACACTTGCTCAACTCGGGCGGAAGCGTTGGAAACTTGTTGTTGTTCAAGTATAGCCACCTCAAGTCCGTGAGGCTCTCCAAGTCCTCGGAAGGAAGCCGGGTGAGCGAGTTACCGGAGATGAATAGTTCCGACAACCGTGTCAAGCGGGCAAGTGCACCCTCGGGAATCTCCGTTAAATCGTTGTATGAAAGATTTAAAGTCCTCAAATTCGAAAGAAGCGCAATGGACTCGAACGACTCGTCCGTGAGACTGTTATCTGCTGCACTCAATGAAAGCAAGTTGTCCCGAAGGCATGTGGGGCCCGTTCTCTCCGACAGAGTCGCATCCTGGGGCTCAAGGCTGAAATCGGCGGTGGAAGACATCTTCTTGACCAAGGCAAAAGTGGGCTTCGGAAATTGACTCAAAATGTTTGAAGAGATGTTCAAGTAAGTCAAGCTCTTTAAGTTCCAAATTTCCGACGGCAAAACACCAATATTGTTGGAATGCAAATTCAAGTATTGCAACGAGAAGAGTTGCCCAATCGATGCGGGGATGTTTTGGATATTGTTGCTAAAGAGAGACAAGTGGGTCAATCTGGGCAAGTTGCCCATCTCTTCGGGAAGCGTGACCAAATGGTTTTTGTCCAAAACCAACTTTTCAATGTGCGGGATTTTGCCAATAAACTCGGCCGGCAAAGCGGTAATTTTGGCTTTAGAGAGATCAAGGACCGTGAGCATATGGAGCATAACCTCGAATTCCAAAGAAGTCACCGGGTTTCTGTCAAAATGCAAAAGACGCAACTTCTCCATCTTATCACTGAAGCTGGCTATAGCGTTTTTGGAAGCATAAAATACTTCCAAATTCGGAAGCGACCCGAGCACGTCAATGTTAGAGATCTGGTTGTATCGAATATCTAATCTCTTTAAATGCGCCAATTTGCTCATACCCTTGGGAAGCGCCTTGCTGAGCTTGTTGGTGCTAAAGTTCAACTTGGTCAACTTGTGGAGGTTGCCTATGGAGTCCGGGATGATGGCCAAGTCGTTGTATGAAAAGTCCAAATCCTGCAAGTTTGTGAGTTCGTTGATGCACTCGGGGTACACTTGGAAGTAGTTTGAAGACAAATTCAACGTGGTTAGCGTCTTCAATCGCTCGAAGCTCTTGGGCAAAAAGTAGATTTGATTGGAGTTGAGCTGAAGATACTCCAACTTTTTTAGGTGACTTAGGCGGGCAGGAATCTCGTCTAGGAAGTTCTGGTCCACCAGCAAGTGTTTGAGTTCGGAAGCTTCCAAGAAATTGACCGGGAATTTGGAAGCTCCATTCCGCGAAGACTTGATGCTCCACAAATTAGTACTTGACTGAATGAAATCTAGCGGAATGTATATGGCGGGGTTATCAGACACATTCAACCTCTCGATTTCGTATGTGTGTTGGTGGAAAATGATAGGGATGGTCTTCAAATTGCGGCTGGAAATATCCACATTCACGTAGTCCTTAGAAAGCGACGCCTCTTCTTCGAAAGTAATATTTCGCAAGGTCGTATTCTCCACCACAAACTTGCATATCGACAAGATGTCCTCTCGACCAATCATACGCATGTTGTCTTTACTAGTGTAGCCACTGAGACTGAGCAAGCCTGTATGGATCTGGATAGGCTTTTCAAACGGCTCCAAAACCTTGACGTTGTTTCCCACATACAACGTTAACTGATAGTTGGATATAGAGTCCAAAAAGAACTTCTTTTTGATGATTGAAAGGAGCTCTGCGGTCGTGGTGCCAAGCGGGCACGCAGCGGTGGTAAAGGTGTTATCCTCTTTGAAAATCCTGATGATGTAGCTGGGGCCTGTTTGTTTCCCAGTGCTGGAATCGTCCATTGAGCTCAGAATATGACCATACAAAATGGGCAAGGCTCTTTGAGGGAGCAACAGTAGGTGATCCAGCTTCCGCTTGAGCTTTTTATCTGCCGCAGGAGCCGGTTCAACTTGGAAATGACTTACGTCCTCGGAAGCCACGGAGTTTTGGGACGAGACTCCTGACGGATTCATCACCAAGGGTTTTGGCGGCTTTTTGTCCACGTCCGACTCACTCAGATCAGAGAGCAATGACAAATTATCTTGCGGGGCTTGCGTATCGGGTACGTCCCAGGAATCAGGAGCCTTCCAAGCAGAATGCTTTTCGTGATGTTTCGAGACCAAAGGCGACTCCACCTTGTCCTGTTCGTTCGGAATCTCTTTGGTTTTTTGAGCGGCAGGAGGTTCCTTCAAAATGGACAGCAATTCATCAAAATTCAAATTGAGGTCAAAGAATTTGGACGAATTTTCGGAAGCTAAGCGCTTAAGCGAGGGCACCGATCCCGAGATTGACTTGGAATGGGTTTCATGCAGAGGCCCCGGTGGTCCTGAAACGGAATTGTGCTTGGAGTTGGGCGCTGACAGTCTATCAGACATCTTGTCTGAATCTTCGGATAGACTGACGGTTCTGTGCAGGTCGCCAAAGTGGTGGAGGTGATGAGACGTGATTGACGACAAGCGAAACTTGTGCTTTCCGGAGCTGTTGGAGCTCACACTCTTGCGGTTTGGCGGCGACAAGCCCGGGTTGGCTGAGCCTGCAGATGGGTTAAAGCTCCCCGTGGTGGAGTTTCCCGAAGCAGCGTTCGCTGCGGGTGCACCTGTTTCCGAGCCCAGATCGTCGTTCAGGTAAATTGAGGGATCAGATCCTTTGCGATTCGAGTGAATCAACTTCCCAAGCAAGCTGCTGCCCTTTTTCTTGAACCGCGGCCGGATTGGATGCTGGAGAGGTGGCACGTTCGAAAAAGAGCCCTTCTTGTGGAATCCCCTATAGCCGTCGTGAGGCGTTGGTTGAGAGTTTTGGCTATGGTTAGACAACAGCGCCAAGTTGGCGAAAGACAGCCGAGGCGAATAGTTTTCCGATTGGTGCTGGACAGGGGCAAACTTTTTCGAGTGCGATTCTTCGAATTCTTGCGTGTTGGGAGATATGGGAACGGCGGGGATGGAGCTGTGATGGGAATTTGAAAGACCAGGCAGCTCCTTGGTGAATCCGAAAAAAAACGAGGGAACCGACGTCTGCGAATGTGCTGTGTTTCTTCGAGATGATGAGTTCTTGAACTGGAAAGAGAGCACGGGATTCTCTGTGTCTTTGTCGGCTTCATTCTTGGCTGGGGCAATGTGACTCATAGATGGTACTCTGGAAGGGTTTTCAGGAATGCTTTTGCGATTCTGCCTTGGGCCAGTTGTGTGGTCACGGGGCTGCTCGCGAGCAGCGCCAAGGTCTGAGTCACGGCGTGAGTCACGGTCACGGCCTGAGTCACGGGATCTGAACTGTACGTCTGCCACGGTGTCCGAAGATGGCTTGCTTGGCTCATCTTTCTCCTCCAAGTCACCCATGACACCACCTGTAGGGCCGAGGTTGGGGCCAATTGATGTGCCGTTGGCGGCAGTGGGATCGCGATTCTCGGAGCGATGTGACGGCTCTTCAAAGCCACTCGGCACCCCTGCCACAGACTGCCTCTGTCCTGCAGAGTGCTGCAGCAAGTGGGACCTTGACTTGTCTCTGCGAAGGAAGCTCATTGGGACCGCAAAATGGTGTAGGGTCGTTGCTGTCGGCGCGGTAGTTGTTGATGGAGCTCCCCAGAGTTCCGGGTTCGCGGTACTGCATGTAGCGCGCCCAATACCCTGGTGGTATCATTGCTGACCACCAGGCGGCCATATGCAGTTGGGCCCAGGAAGGCACAAGCAGTAAATGCGTGGACGGGTGATAGGCTAGAGCTGTGGCGCTGGTTGTGGTCTTGGATGAAGGCAATTTCTTCGGTCCACGCTATCCACGCGCACTTGCTCGAGTCACGGATTCACGGAATCATCGGGGACCCGGTCACGTGCCCGCCAGACGAGTCAATCTTGCCCAAGTCGACGACGGCCATCCTCTCGATGAGCGGAGAGTACGCCCAAAAAAATCTTGTTGGGACATTTGGCCGCCCAAATCGCCAACCACGTGAGTTTCCAGTAGTTGGTAGGCCCATTTAGGCACAAAATGGTCGTAGAATTGCCAGAGCAAGGTAACTCCAGAATCCGAGATGCCCTAAAGAATGAAGCTTCAAGCGGTCCATGGGGATATTCTGTACTGCCGATGCTTTTGGAACTGGAATCGTGGCACTCACAAAAATTCCACAAGGGTATGTCTGGCGACGCACAGCACAGTGGAGGAGGCTGAAAAACTTCGGGAGAAAAAGCGTCACAGGGCCAAAGCTGGAGGTGAGAAAACCGGCATTTATGGGGACATTGTGGGGATTTCTGCGGATCAGAAACCTCCCTTTTGCTCCAACATGAGGCGAAACCATAGACTTCAATTCTCGGGACCCGAATTAGATGTCGTCATAGAGACTGGCGCCAACGGACACAAAGGGCCAAAAGAAGCGCCCTGGTTTTGGTGAGCCCAAGATTCAACCAGGCGAAAAATGGACACGAGAGCTAATGGTCAAGTCCAGGCCCACTAGAGATGGGTGAATGTAAGGCATCAGCGGCGGGAGGAAAAATACCAACACAAGGGAAAACACCACAATGCGGGCGATAAGCACCTTGGATGCCTTGAGTTGGTTTTCTCGAGCGAAAGGACGTCGTGGCGATTGCAACGAATTCCACCGACTGAAAAATAAACGACCGAGAAATGGGACACTTGAAGGTAGCCACGAGCTTTTGAGTTACCAAGAGCGGCTCTCCCTGAATCTAGTGCGGATAGATTTCACCCAGATGTATGATATTTCCGAAGAAAGTATCACAGCAACGATGGCAGATGGCCAAATTTTTCACCAAGATCACCCACAACTCCACTCTGTAAACATTTACGGGGACAAAGTTCAGAGCTGTGAACAGGGCGCAGTTTTCAAAAAAGCCTACCCTCCCACAGAGATTATTGCCACTCCACAAGCATACGGGAACAAGAAGCAGCATCTCAAGCGCATATGTCAAGCTCCAACAGATGAAGCCATTAGATAAGTTCTCAGAGGGCACAAGAAGAGGAATTTCAATTGGCATACCAATCCATTTAAAGGCCGAAATAACCCCAGCTCTGCCAAAACCTCGAGCACCATTACTACCAAGAAGGCGGCATAGCGCATGGTGACAAGCGCCATAGTTGAACCCTGACTTTGAGCCTGGGAATGCAGAAAATAGGCCAGGGCCTATGGTGCCCGCAATTACAGACGTGGAAACGATACAGGCAAGCAAATTGGGCACTTGAAATCTGGCCAATGTTTGTTGGCACCAGTGGCTCCATCGTCCATCATCACATTAACTGTCTTGGTAGTTCTCGTGGCCATCCTCAGGGTGGTCATCCTCAACAGTCTTCGAAACAAAAATGGAGCATCGTTAGCACAAATAATTCTCTTGCCTTTCGGGAACTCGAAGACGGCAGAATTTTGAAGACAAGGTTGACAGGCTGGAACTCAAGCACCTTGTACTTGGCCCAAACAGCCTTGGCTCTTGGGTGGTTGACCAAAGAGTTCCAGAAAGCCTTACCGATAGATTCCAAGCCCGTAGTCTTTCTAGATGCAACCAAACAAGCAGTCAAGATCAAGTCATCCGCATCAAAACCCTCATGTGTACCTTTCGTGCAAGGACAGCTTGTTTAGTGCCGAGTCGTGCAGGGTCGGTTCCTCGAAGATCAAAGCAGTAAAAGCCATTTCCTCGGTAGGGGTAGACCTGAGGATTTGATGGGCAACACATCAGATCGCCGTCAGCAATTCCGTTGAAATTTGTCGATGGAATGGAATGGCTTCTTAGAAAACGATTCCTCATTAGGTAATCTTGCACATAACGTGCATGGTTGGTATCTGCGCAGGACCAGGCACCCCCAGCGTACATGGGTGAGGTTTCCTCCCGCTGTCTTGAGGAAACCTCACCCGCTGTCTTGAGTCAGGGAGTTCCTTGTGCACTCTCGGCTCAATACCACCATATTCTTTTTGCGAGCGCCACATCCATTGAAATGCGCTCTGGTTGTCCCGTCATTTTCTAACATGTGGAGAAGCGACGGTGGCGCCAAGTCGAGAAAGCCTCAAACCCATATATCCGCAGACGGCGTTGAGCAACGGCAGAGCGTGTCGAGGGCGATTTTTCAATGAGCCTGAAACAACGGTACATTCAGACTCTTGTGTTGAATAAATGAAAAGGAATAGTGGCAAACGTGAGAATATGAGAAAAGATGCGAAAGGTGGTCTCCAATTGTCCGTTTTCCTTTATCAGCATCCGCCAAGTTCGGCCAGGTTTATGTTTGGAAGATGCACATAGAGAATTGAAAGAAGCAGCCAGAGAATCGAAAGAAGCAGCCAGTGAATTGGATAAATAGGATGGGTGCGGACTTAGCTTTACCAGTTGGGTGGCGGTCGCGGTTGCTTAATATCTAATGTGTCGAGGTTCCGTTGTGTGATTCCATTGGGCAGACTCCATTGGCGGAATTCCGTTGAAAACCTTTTATTACCCTGTTGAGGAGCTTTTATTGTGGATATCAGCTGGTGGCAGCTTAGGCTGGCGGGCCGTTAAAGGCATGTATGGATCTGTCAGGTTAGAGGATTGGTGGCTGCCACTTTTGGAGCACGGGTGCCCCGGCACGTGACCTACACCTACAAATGCATAAACATCGCTGGCTCCAAAAACGACCCGCCGCAGCGACATGCGATTTGGCTGCGTCTGGCTGCAGCTGGCTGCGACACACAATTACGCGACATGAATCCTCGCGACGCCGAAATCAGATTAGATTTCGACCGCGCACCATTGGCTCTGATAAGGGCGTATGCAGAACACATGATATGCTGGCGCCGTGCGTCAACAGAGTGGACCAAGCTAGCCCGAGAAAGCGGCCGAAATAGTCGGGATGCACAATCACACATGTTGCCTTCCGAGCTTGGGGTGGGCGAGTCCAACGCAAGTGCAGGCGTGGGTCCCCTATCGGGCCGTCGGGCAAAATGCGCAAAGTCCGAAGAACGAGGCAGTGCTTGGGCCAGACCCGCACTGCACACAAGGCCGGGTGACGGTCGCGTGAGAAACTGGCAAGGACCCCTTCGTGCGACACCACGAAGCATGTGGCACCCGGCTGCTTCGGGGGTCTTCAAAGTCGACTCCCCCGGGATTGCAACCGAAATGGGCTCGGTCAGAGTCCTCGATAAGGAAAGAAGATTGGTACTCCGTCTCGCGTGCCATCGGATCCGGCTTGGTACGTGGCTTCATTGCGTCAGGCTATCACAAAAGTCGCGCAAAAAAGAAACCAAAAAGAGAAATACTAGCCGCAGACACTAAAGCCTAAAACAGGAGTCCCAACAGATTTCAAGACCAAAAAGAAATCGCCCGTGAAATCACGCGGCTGAGAAGTTAGTCCTGGAGGCCAGTCCATAAATGTCGGTCCCAAAATGAAACACAAAAATGTCTGCAAACGGCAAGTGCCACCCCCAAAATCACTTGGGCCGGAGCATCGAAGTGGAATGAGTCATATAAACCCCCGACTCCGCGAGGCAGTTCCTTCCTTCACGGACGCTGGTGAATACCGATGTGCGCTTCCATCCCGGCATAAAACTGTCGCCCCCAGCCTTGAGGCCGGGTCACGTGCCAGCATGGAAGGGTAGTGGGGGCAAACGCCAGTACCGAATTTGTTACTGGCTGGGGGAACAAGTGATGCGATTGTGCATGGACGTGCGTGTCTGTGTTGAGGCGAGTTTGCAAAAGAAACAAAGTGTGAGGGTCCAGCTTTGTGGCCGCCCTGACCCTATTGTGATGCAGAGAAGTCTTCTGGAAAACCCCAGGGCTTGCCAGCGCCGACGAGATATGATGTTGAGGCATTACCAAAATGAGAGCGGCTAAACGCCTTCCCAAACAGGAGATTAGGCACTCCCGGTAGGGCAGGGATCCATAGGGCCGAGGCTGCAGCAGCGCGCGGAATAATCTCAGCGGTTCGGATAGCAAAGGGGCGTGCTATCAGTTCCAATAATATCCCGCGTGGGCGGTCTTTTTTTACCCATTGCGACGGATGTCCTGTTGGCAATGTCCTGCGCTCCTGCAGAGGGCCCGCAGCGCCCTGCACGCGGGTCCCATCATGCGCTCCCGCGGCCTTGCTTTCGTGCTTTTCCGCCGCCCACTGACTTTCCTACACTGCATTGTCGCACCCCTGGAGTATATATATAACCCAGGGCACCCGCCGCTCCGATACCGCACCACCTTTGACGTGTGAACCCAAAAAGAAACCCCCAGTTCTTTGACTGATCCCTTGCAATATCTTTTGCCCTTAGGACTGACCGAGAAACATCCAGTTCTTGATTTACATCGACTCACTTCGATTCTTTGAAATATCCTTCTTTTTTGATTTGGAATTCTATCCGGAATTGCTACTTTCTTTCTTGACACCAAGCTTTTTTTAAATTGTGTGGTTGAAAATGGTTGCTATTACTGAACAGACTGCGATTTTGGCCAAGTACTTGGACTTGGACCAGAGGGGAAGTGTGCTTGCCGAGTACGTGTGGATTGACTCGGAGGGCGGCCAAAGATCCAAGTGCAAGACGCTCTCGAAGAAGCCCTCGTCCATCGAAGACTTGCCTGAATGGAACTTCGACGGTTCATCTACGGGTCAGGCACCCGGCCACGACTCCGACGTGTATCTTCGTCCGGTGGCATTTTACCCTGACCCCTTCAGAAAGGGCGACAACATCATTGTCTTGACTGAGTGCTGGAACAACGACGGCACGCCTAACAAGTTCAACCACAGACACGAGTGCGCCAAGCTCATGTCCGCGCACTCTGATGAGGAAGTTTGGTTTGGCTTGGAGCAGGAGTACACGTTGTTTGACCAGTATGACAATGTGTATGCATGGCCCAAGGGCGGGTTCCCCGCTCCCCAAGGTCCTTACTACTGCGGTGTTGGTACCGGAAAGGTGTACGCCAGAGACGTGGTGGAGGCCCACTACAGAGCATGCTTGCACGCAGGCATTAACATCTCCGGAATTAACGCCGAAGTGATGCCCTCCCAGTGGGAGTTCCAGGTGGGCCCATGCGAGGGCATCGCCATGGGAGACGAATTGTGGATGGCTCGTTATCTTTTACAAAGAGTGGCGGAGGAGTTTGGCGTTAAGATCTCGTTCCACCCCAAACCTTTGGCTGGCGATTGGAATGGTGCTGGTTGCCATACCAACGTGTCTACCAGATCCATGAGAGAGGTTGGCGGTATGAAGTACATCGAGGATGCCTTGGGCAAGTTGGCCAAGAGACACAAGGAGCACTTGACCCTTTATGGTTCCGACAATGACATGAGATTGACGGGCCGCCACGAGACGGCCTCCATGGACGCTTTCTCGTCGGGTGTCGCCAACAGAGGTGCGTCGGTGAGAATCCCAAGATCAGTGGCCAAGGAAGGTTACGGCTACTTCGAAGACAGAAGACCCGCTTCCAACATAGATCCTTACTTGGTGACGGGTATCATGGTGGAGACTATTTGTGGAGCCATTCCCGACGCCGACATGTACAAGGAGTTTGCCAGAGAGAGCGAGTAAAAAGTCATCACATTCATAGTAATTAAAATTAGAGCCACGCAATGATTATCATTAGCGCATTGGATATGTAATTAGGCAGTTTAATTGATCGCTGCTAGCAGTGAATTGACCGTTGAAAAAAGACAATGGCCAGGCTGTGATACAACCGTGGTGGTTATGTCCTAAGGTTATGTCTAGAGTGCGCTTCTGAGCTCTAGATGTCCATAACTGGTTTTTCCATACACAATATACACTAGCCTCTGGTCAATCCACCATTTTGCAAAGTGAAATAATTGCTGGTCTCGTATAGTGGTTAGTACAGTTCGTTGTGGCCGAACAAACCCAGGTTCGATTCCTGGGACCAGCATTTTTTGCCCCTAGTTAAAGGTAGTACGCGTAAATCGCTTGCCTCAGGCCCGCGCTCCTTTGCCACTTCTGTCGCTTCCTCTTCTTCGACAAAGATGGTGGCAGAACCTGTACTGGCAACCGTCGGTTTCCTACGGAACTCTTATGAAGCAGCTTCGGAGTTTGTCAACACTCAGCTGCAGAAGCTCCCCAGCACCGACTCTTGGACGGCAGCATTCACCGCCCTCCGTGGAGGGACACCTCCGCCCATACATACGTCACCCTCAATTATGGACCGGGTCATCCACAAGATCCAAGCCCATCGGTTCGAGCTGGTGTGCATTCTAGCCTCGGGATTGGCGGCCGCTGGCTTGATGTGCAGGCGAAAAGGCTTGTTTGTCGCCGCCCGGCCTTCCAACAAGCGCCGGGCCCGCAAACTCCCCAACGGAGCGCGCTGTGAAGTTGTGTTGGTGGTGGGATCGCCCACTGAGCCGTTGACTCGGCTCTTGGCTCTTGATTTCGAGCGCAGAGGCTTCATTGTATACTTGACAATCCTCGACGACAAGGATGCCAAGTATGTGCAGAGCAATCCCATCACAGATGACCTTCACTACTTGGACGTCAGTGGCAGTGGCGATTATGGCATGAGATTGGCCAAGTTCCGGGCGTTTTTGAAGGAGGACGTGGTGCCGATCCAGGGAGCGCAGCCACACAGACTCCGCCTTTCGGCCGTGGTTTTCTCGCCGCAGTTGTTCTTTCCAGTGGGCCCGCTCGAAAACGTGGGTGCAGGAGCCATGGACAAGGTGTGGGGCCGGGCTGCAGTGAACACGAGGCTCGTGAGCCAAGGGCTCTTGAAGTGTGTGCGAGACCACGGCACCAAAGTGGTGGCCATTGTGCCCACCATCGTGAGCACGCTCGGGATGGCCTACCATGGCCCCGAGGCCATGTTCCAGGCGTGCCAGAAGCAGTTGTACAGTGTGTTGGCCAAAGAGTTGCGACCACAGGGCATCTCCGTGACCCAGGTTCGCATGGGCAATTTGAATGTGGTGCCCAATAATGCCCCGAAAACGAAGGGGATCTGCGACGCGGAGATCCGGAGCTGGGACCCGGCCATGCAGCATATTTATGGCACTCTGTTTCTGCGTGCTCAGCGACGCTCGGCTCCTGGGAACAGCCCGTTCGCGACTTCGGGTCTCCGGGGCTTGCACCATGTCTTGTTTGACTTGATCACCAAGCCCGGCCGAAACCCCTCGTGCGTTTACTATGGTACAGGCGCCCGCTTTTACGATTGGGTAGCATCGGTGCTCCCTGTGTGGATGTTGGAGGCCCTTCTATGATGTGAATGGTGCAATTTAGGTTGTTGGATGTTAAGGACATGGAGTGGTATCACGGCCGAGGCACTCGTACCAAAAATGGTGAATGACACCACATGGAGGTCTGATGGAAAAGTAGCTGGATGGTGACTGTACCAGGACTGCATGCAGGAATGGCGCATACCCGAGGAAAAGTCACTGGGGTTGGCCCGGCCTGGGAACCTTGGGCCTGCCTCAAAAGCACCAGATACATCAGGCGTGAAGGTGAGCAGACTGAGACCTTCAAAGGGCTCTGGTGCACGCACGCGTGCGGCCGCCTGCAAACTGGAACTATGGCCCGCGCACGACTCTTCGCACGCCTATATAAGGGGCCGCTCCCCTGCGCATTTTTTTCCTCACGTTCTAAGACGAAGGTTTGCTAGCAAAGCTCTCTTTACGGCCTGGTGCCGTGCCCTCCGAGGCAATGCTTTGGGGAAAGTCTCCGGCCGCCGCAACGGAAACGTCGCAGAGATAATATCTGTGCACACGCAAGCGGAGGTCTTTGGGGCGGTTTTGATTATTTGCCGGCACCTCGGTGTACCCAGTTGCAGACGGTTGGCTTGGTAATTGCGTGCTTGCCTCTCTAAGTCCTCCGTTGGCCAGCTCCTCTGAGCCCTGTTGCTTTGCAATGGTCAATAGCGAGGCGTTGGGCAGGCGCACAGTTCTGGGCCAAATCGTCTGGGGTTGGGTGAGGTGTTGGTGGGTAGGTGAAACAGTGCCTCGGGATTAACGCTGGCGTGTTTCCCTCGGAAATCCATGGATATCCGGGTACCATTCGGCACTGGGATCGTGGATCCTTAACCATAGTCATAGCAAACGACCGTTTCGGTTAACACAATGGAGCTCACTCTTGTCTCAGAACGTCTTCTCCAAGCTCGTGCTTCGGGCATTGCACCGTCAAAAGTGCCGGGCTTCTAACCAACCAATCGCTTCTCGCTGGAGCCATACGATTACCGAGACGTTCCCACGTGTATCAATGATGAAACATCAAGCAAACATAGAGTCAAGCTCTGAGAAGGTACCACGGCCTGGAAAGATGGTTGGGTACATTCGTGGACGAGATTTGCAATTGATTCTGAAGATAGCCACGTGGGTCTTCTCTATGATCTTGTAAAAACCAGTAGGATTCTCGAGTCTCAAACTTGAGATTGGTGTGCAGACTGATGTACGACTTCAAGGACGACAAGCACTTGCCAAACGACCCTACTGCCCCCATCAAAGGTGCTCGGGGATGACCTCCTACGAATCTGCTCAAAACGGTGTATTAAATCGGCAGGGCCTTCAAAGTGTGTGTGGTATAGTATAGTACATGGCTTATCAGCTGCGACGCGTTTTGCAATGGTTCAATCAAGTTTCCAGCGCAGAGACAATGCAGAGGAGGAAGTTGTGGCATTGCCAGCCAACTCGGCCATGTAAAGAAATAATGTCGTGGCCATGTTGATCCAGTTCCAGAACTGCCAGGGATGCACGATCACGACGTTGGACTCAGCGGCACCGGGCCACCAGCCCCAGAGCACCAACTCGGAGCCGAGCTCGCCTTTATACAGCAACATCAAATGCGTGTACACGGCGATGATTATGCACGGGGAGTATGCGTATATCAAGCGGATGGCGGCGGATGGCGGGGCCTGGGCGGGGCCTGCGGCGTCCTTGGCCGGGAACTTAGGTTCTCGGGTCTGCAGTCTGTCGGGTCTTTCCAACGACGGTAAGGACGACGAAGAAACTTGTCTCAGGCGGGCCTGCGGTGTTCTTGGAGGCAGGTAAGGAAGGCCATGGTAAATGGAGGGTATAATTTTAGTGGCCGCGTAAAAGACCCCGATCCGGTAGGCCAAGTTTATTAACAAAGGCAAGGTCAACTTGTGGATGGCGGAGATGAAGTAGATCCAGATGGTGGTGAACAGGTGCGGGATGTTGGCAGCGAGGATGGGGATGACCAGGCTGATTTTCTCCAGCACGGGATTCGGGTACTTGATGATCTCGTTGCGAATGTTCATGGTGGTCTGCGTGAACAAGTTGGTGATGGTGTCGGTGGCATCCTGCGAGAGAATTGGAAAAGTCTCGTAGATGCACCGCACAATGTAGGCGAATAGAAGCGATGACTCTATCATGGAGCCCTTCCCGGACACAATGCCGTAGAGGCCCAAGCCAACGGTCAAGGTGAGAAACGAGCCCAAGAGCAGAGCATTGCCCAACTCCAAGGTGAAGGGATTGATGAAGATTCGGTAAAGGAAGTAGAGAGCGCCAGTGATGGTGGCGCCACTTCCAATCAAGCTCACGAACAACCAGCTATCAGATTTGTAGATGGTTAGCCACTGCATTGTTTGAGACACCAGCTGGATCAAGAGGAGCGTGCAGAAGCCCTCAGATATGGTGAACACCAGCGTCAGGTGCGTCAAAAAGTACTTCCAAACCGCCACGAAAAACGCCCGCAAGGGCTCGATGCCCGAGTCGAGAGCACCAGCGGATGAGGTCGCCGAGGCGCCGCCGGCCCGCGATTTCTGCGAATACAGAAGGTGGAACATGAGGATGCTGGGGATGAAGAGATGCTGTAAATAGTACACCAACGAAAGCCAGCGGAGGAGGCCATGGCGACGCGAGAGAAGCCGCCCCGTGGTTAGTAGGAAGTAGAGCACCAAGAGGGTGAGCGAGAACGATAGCCCGCATGACACACCGCCCACGTCAAAGGCCAAGGGGATGGTAAGCACGATGAGCACAAGGTAGTAGACAGAGAGGAGCACCTTGGCCAAGTCCTTGATACGTTTCATGGCGCTTGGGGGAGTGGAATCAAGAGGCGCTGTGGACGGAGTCAAGAGGCGCTGTGGACGGAGACAAGGCGCTGTGGACGGAGACAAGGCGCTGTGGACGGAGAAGGAGCGAGTGTTTGGGTGGGCCA
Organism: Metschnikowia sp. UWOPS 03-167b3; assembly: GCA_009756565.1. Taxonomy (NCBI): domain Eukaryota; kingdom Fungi; phylum Ascomycota; class Pichiomycetes; order Serinales; family Metschnikowiaceae; genus Metschnikowia; species Metschnikowia sp. UWOPS 03-167b3. The sequence continues at coordinate 175,086 of WFIV01000022.1, forward strand.
AGGGTGTTGCAGACAACTCCGGGCGGACAATTGGGCCGCGCACTCCCCGCCGCGGGTCTGATGGCCGGGCATGGCTGCCTATGCCCTTGAACTTCTACAACTGCCGGCGCGACCTTGCATCCCGAGTTCCGCCTGTCCCTTGACACGGCGATCCGGCCACGTGGCCGTCCCCAAACATGAGTGGTGTCCGTGCTCGTGGCAGGGCGGGCGCACCCGTGCCTCCCGCCTGGTCGCACGACTTGGCGTTTCGCCAAGCGGCCTAGCGAGATGGATCACGTCTTACATTGCGGCATTGAATACGATTGCTCGTGTCGCAGAGTAGTTTGACTCACTAATCTACTACTCTACTACTCTGCTCTGTTGAGCGTCGTCATATGCAGTCTCGGGGCTCGGGAAATTGATCAGAGATGGAACTCCCATTCGACCATCTCGTGTCCGCCAACGGGAATCCTGAAATGGCTCAGAGCTTCTAATATGTTCGATCATGCAGGAATTGTTGTGTCGTGTTTGAGCGATGCACAAGGTATCACTTTCGCCCGTTGTTCAGCTGCATCGCGATTATGAAATGTGTTAGCTCATTGCTTAGACCGGTACTACTCCACTGTACTTGTTAGACCCCCCATGGGTCGTGTGCTGCCCATAGGTGCTCAATTTGTGCGATGTGCGGCTAGACGCGGTACGTCGGACCGAGCCTAGAGGCTCGGTCCGAAACGCCCTGTTTCCGTTCCTCCGAGTTCTAGACCGATAAGCCCTTAACTCGAGGAGGCTTATCCGTCGACCACTGGGCACGACTAACCCGATTAAGCTATTGCCCGAATACGATGGCGCAGTCGTGGCCGACATTAGTATATAACTCGGGTTTTTGCCCTTGTTTTACGCATCATCAACAAATACATCTCTTAAGTCCTTACCACTATTCGAACCCGATAGTACTAATATTATATTTTACTACTCTACTACTCTACTCTACTCTACTACTCTACTCTACTACTCCACTAAGCAACAAAGCATGGATGAAAATGCAAAATCAATCAACTTCAGAGTAGGTTACTTTCTTTTTTCTATTCTTTAGCTTATATTTTCTCTTCATGAAGATAACTGTTTTTCAACTATTGATGCTTCGATGCAAATTGTCTTCTTGCATTTGACCATCCTTTGGGCGGAAATAAAGAAATGTTGTTGAAAGAATGGACGTGAAAACCGCTTTTCTTAACGGAAAGCTCGTTGAAGACATTCACATGAATCAAATACCTGGGTTCCCGTTACCTAAAAAAGGTCCAAAGGAAATATTGAAACTCAACAAGTCTGTACGGTTTGAAGCAAGCTCCTTTCGCGTGGAACGAAGTGATGAATACCCATGGAAAATTGGGTTTCGAACGAGCGAAGATTCATTGTCACGGATCGAGCTTGTGAGGATTCAAACACACGCATGGGTTCGAAGGTACCGAATTTATGCCCGGCACGATGCTTGCTGGGGCCAAGGTGGGCACAGAGGACCAGCGGAGCATCAAGCTTTTGGTTCTAGGTTCGTGAGCAAGGAGAACACTAGCTTTGCAACCGAATGGGTGTCTTAGGGAAGATACCTTTCGTGCCATTCCATTGTCTTAAATTTGAAGATCCCTTTTGGTGTTTGATTAAGAATCACGGCCGCCACGCGAATGGCTTTGGGCCAGAAAAGGAGTAAGGTTGGGTAAATTCTCATTCTCCTGCTGATGGTTAATTGTTATATTCGTGATGTGAGATGATCAATATAAAAGATTAGATAAAGGACACCCTATTCGACCCGTCCTCACTCTACTACTTCACTACTCTGCTACTTTACTATCCTACCCTAATTCACTCTACTCTACTCTACTCTACTCTACCACTACCACTACCACTACCACTTACTACTACCACTACCACTACTCAAAAATCTGACAAAACATAAAATGTTTGTGAAAAAAGTTATAATTGAGGATAACAGCCTGAACTCAAATCCCACTTACAATATACACCGCTAGGCTGATGTTAGATCCACCATGGGTAGCGCGCTACCCATGGATACCAATTTACCTGCGACGTACGTTACAAGGGAAACCATTGTTACCCCCACCTGGAGAGAGACGTGTCCAATCGCGACCGACTATCTCCGAGACTCAGACGAGATGGCACCAGCTGTACCTTATCCGAAGCAGCGCCGTGGTTGTATCCAAATGCAACGTCGTGGTTTTCTTAGATGCAGAACCAACACCCGACTCAAGGCGCCATTGGTCTAGATAAGCCAGACTGGGACTTGTCGGGACGTCTAAAGCGGCCCGAACGTGTATAACACCCCACTCCGATCAAGTACGGCGCCATAGTGCCCCCATGCCGGCTGAAAGTGGTGCATTCAGGCCCCGCCTCGTCCAGCCGGCCAGGTTTATCTATATAAGTTTGAAAGATCCCCTTGTTTTAGCGAGCATCAACGAATACATCTTCCCTAAGTACTTGACGTTAAACAACTACAAAAGAACATAACAGCTGAAGCAAAATCCCGATGTTCCAATAATCTTTGGATTTATCATACATCTGGAAACGAAAAAAGATTGTGATGATGGTGAGTTCCGGAGTGCTACTTTATACCTTTTATGCATTCTAATTCTCTACCTGATGAATAGTTAGTTAGCTATGTTTTCTGCTATATTGATGTTCACCTAGAACAGAAGGACCAGTTTTAGAGCTAATTGAAGTATTATCTGCAATCCCCTTGTACTTATTTGTCCACCTCGGCCGGCATTAGCATACGTTTGTTTGATTAACTTGTTGTATCTTTCTTTTGGGTTCACTTTGTTACATCTCTGAAGGATTCCATGAAAGAGATTATATAAAACGATATTATGTAATGAAATTACAAGGAACCTTGAAAGCGTCAATTGGTAGACCTCGTTAAAGTTGAAATGCAAAAAGTATTTGATGTATGGATTCCCAGTTATAGGCTATGCCTCAGCGGAAGCGAATCCTACTACTTCTACTCTCTACTCCACTACCACGGTTAAGCGCAGGCATTTGTGGTAATATGAGAGTTGGTAGACGAACCCTGCTGTTGGGTTTAGGAAGCTGGCAGGGCTCGTAACCGCAATATCGTGGCTGCAAGCTGATTGAACTTTATGACAGGCTGAAAAGATAAAAAGATAAGCAGGTGGCAAAAACCAGATCGATTTAAAGAAACAAGTTAGACGATGTGGACAAATTAGGCGACTTGGCAAATTAGGCGACTTGCAAATTAGGCGACTTGGCAAATTAGGCGACTTGCAAATTAGACTCCACATTAAAGGGGTGAGAGCGGCTTGTAATCTCTAGAAAAGAATTCAATCATGAGAAAGAAGCAAAGATGTTTTGTGAATTCTAACCATCAAAAAGATAGCATGGCCCAAAGTTCAAATTAGGGTAGTCGAGGGCTTTGACAAGGCTGCACTATGGGTTGGACATGCCAGCGCCCCAACTGCTTTAGTCAGGGTATTCAAATGACCACGTGCGAGTCTATAACTTTTCATTCTCTGCCAACAAATAACTTGCTATGTAAATAGCCAATCCATAAGGCACAGCATAACTATAACAACTATTAAAAGTGAATATGTGATTATAATATTGGATATTAAAATGTCTTAGTACGCATATAATTGTGATTAGTATGGTTTTATTAAAGACTGGACAATTACATGACATTTTTATGGAATCGTTTAGAGGTATATGTTATAGCTTGGCACTTGCATATTCAGTAAAGTCATGTAAAATAATGTTTAGTGATAATGTTTACAAAACTTTATCTTCCAAATTTATTATAAATAATATAATTGAATTGGACAAAATAGAACAATATAAACCTTCTTGTATATGGTATCCTGAATTACCGTCTATATGTTTTGAGCTTTGCAACAAGGTTGAATTTTTAAATTATTCATTGTCTATTTTGTCTGTTTTATATGTAATGAAGATATTTATAAGGAGTGTGGTAGTATTAAAGATCGCTTCATTAGAATATTATCTGCGGGCATAAGGGGATCATTTTCTGGTCCGATTGAGGCCGCTTCTGCTCGGTCCTTGCCTCAAAGCGAACTTTCGGATAGACTACCAAATCACGAGAATAGTCTGCGACAACTGCTACTTCATGAAAAGTGTGGAGGTGAGACCACCCACCCAAACGGCATCAGACGAAAATGGTATGTTCGGCTCCAAATTTCGTTTTTATAGCTGAGCATGTCCCGCTTTAGGAATCATGCAACACATCATAGGTGACTCCTCGCCAAAATTCAAGAAGTCGTGGGCCTCCCGGGTGGGTTGAATCTTCTCCGGCAAGTGTAGATTCAGTTTAATAACCAAGAATCATCACTTGATAGATAATTTACTCACTTTATCATAAAATGAATAAAACGTTTTTCCATATTTTGTGTACCTCTGCATTGATGGTTTTATCTGGAGTCACAAAACAGCCACAGGTACCCCCAATTCCACCTCATCCAAGTAGCCTCGGGCTATATGCAGTCTGCGGTGGCAGGCCACCACCGCCATTCCAAGCACTCACTAGCAAGATCCACCAATGCCGGATGCATATGCTCTATATCTTTGACGTCTCATCTCACATCGTTGCTTTTTCAGCTAAAGTCAAGGCGGCCAGAACCTCCACCTCAAGCAGATAACTCGGGTTGTATGCAGTCCTTATCATAAAAAGGATCAATCCATATCCAGCTATCAAAGGAACACCTTGAGATGAACCAGTTGTATCTTGAAAGTACCATAATAACTTCGGTCATTGTTATGTGGTTCGACTGATTCTATGGGTTCTTGTAATGTAAATAAAATGTGATTGATGACATTTGGTGACATACACATGAGGGGGCTGTCCGGTTGTGGGCCTTTTGCCAAGCCTGGGGCGAGTCTTGATGTAAGTACGGCGTAGCCATTGACGACTACCTGTTTGAGGAAGTAGTTAATTTGTTATATTCCGATCTCGAGGGGCGTTACATTTTAATTCTACCCTACTCTGCTAGCGCTAGCCCACTCGTACTCAAAGAGTTGTACGTGCATGGTTTGGTCTTGTAAACTTTAGCTTTCTTTTCCACCTCTTATCATTCCATCATAGGAAACCCTAGGATATCAAAAAGACGGCAGCTCCATAGGCTCACTGTCGCCTGGACAGTACACTGAAATATTATTTTAGAAAATGGTAATAATGAGTATTTATTATGATTTCGTAGTTTAATTGCAAATTTGGGTTTTTGTAATCCTAAATCCCTAAAATAACAATCAGCTCGGCTCGCTTAGTAAAGGCCAGGCATTGGGAACAACTAGGCAAGGCAGGCAGACATGTAAGCGAAGTTGCCAGACTCTGCGCTGCTCGTACTTGTTCGCCACGACAGTGTGTGCTCTTTAATGGTCTGAGGGCGGTATCAGTGCCTTTACCAGCTCCAGCTCTCCATAGCTTTTGAGTCTGAGAATAGTGACTGCAAGCGATTTGGTGCTTTATGTGGCAGGGTACTTGCATGGCAAAAAGGCAGTTGCTAGGGCCCAGCTGGATCTAAATCCCGGACTGGTGGGTCCTGTACCGGCGAAAGAGCCCAGCGAAAGCCCACCTACCGGTCCTGGGATGACCGGCGGATTCACAGGGTACTTGGGCCAGAAAGATGGCTTTCTAGGCTTGGGACGTTTAAAGACACTCTATGTTACCGTTAAAGACACTTTATGATACCGTTATAGACACTCTATGTTACCGTTAAAGACACTCTATGTTACCGTTATAGACATCTGGCCGTCCGTGGATATTAATGAAGTTACTCTTTGGGCTTACTGCTTTGCGACGACCAAGTAGTTCGGCCTTCTCTACTGCGTGAAGAGCCAAAGGAGTTCGGAGAGGAAGGTCAGCACGTTTTGTTCATGAATGACCCAAAAAAGAATAGAGAATGGGCCTGGACCGTAAAGAAAGGGTATCAACGGCTTTGCTGCAGGACCAATTACGCCCGGTGTCCTCAGTTGCATGGATCAACTGCGGCCAAGCCAGGGCAAGCCGCTCCCAACATCTCAAAAAAATCATCCAAGGCGGCTAATACGCCCCTCCGGCTGAAGCTAGGCTGTTCTCATCGTGTACAAGGCACACCCACATTTTGTGCGTGAGCGATATGCTAGGACCTCTATTTCTCCATCCCATTTCGTCCATCCCAATTCGTCCATCCCAATTCGTCCATCCCAATTCGTCCATCCCAATTCGTCCATCCCATTTCGTCCATCCCAATTCGTCCATCCCAATCCGTTAATGTGCCTGACCTGAAGATACTCATAAATTTGCGGCAAACGTCTGGTGAGTGTAGATAATCTCACTGACCCGAACCCGAATTCAAACCCCAATAATCATTGTGCGAGGCCCCGCGTCTCAAGGGGAGTCCATCTCTGCCACTATGACCACCGGCATCACGATTTGCAAACCCAAAATTGAACCTTTACACTATTCAAAGCTCGGTCTTTTATTATTCTAGATTCTTCTTGTACTCGATTTATGCACACTGTTCCTGGTGAAGGCGAGAATGTACTCATCGGGCCTACAACGTATTCTCAAGGAGTTGACTCGGAGTAGAAAGAATTTTATTCTGACCTCATGTGACCCAACTCTCCCAATTATCTACAGGCAAAACAAGCACCGCTGCCCCTAAAACCCCCGTTGCTCCACTCTGGCCGCTGTCCCAGGTACACACACCTGTTGCGCATCAATTGCTATAAAAAGCTTCATGTTTTTTTGGGAAAAAACCACCAAACTAAGGCATTTTACTTTACACCTGACGTTAATCCTAATGCAATTTTCTCATTGTCTCTATTGCCATTTCTGTTCCTAGTTGCACCACTGTTGCTCATACCTGTTCACTCACCTTCTGTCAACACCAGTCTTCTAACCGGGGCTCAAGATATGACCATTCTCCCGGAGCAGAGACACTCTTGACTTTATAGCACGTAGAGGATGAACGTCCTGTTGTGCGGCAAAGGTCAGCTCACTCTAAAATCGGCACAGCATAGGTTCCCAAAAATTACTCCTCGGTTTCATCAAGCCGTAAACTTCCCACAGCATTCATCAATGCTCTACTTTATTATTTTTGGCACTGATTCGGCACTGCTTCGGCACTGATTCGGCACTACTTCGGCACTGCTTCGGCACTGCTTCGGCACTGCTTCGGCACTACTTCGGCACTGATTCGGCACTGCTTCGGCACTGATTCGGCACTGATTCGGCACTGATTCGGCACTGCTTCGGCACTGATTCGGCACTACTTCGGCACTGATTCGGCACTACTTCGGCACTGCTTCGGCACTGCTTCGGCACTGATTCGGAGCGCGGAGGTACCGGTGTGGCGCCGCCGCACATGTCATCGCATCGCACACGCATCTCGGGCACACCCGATGCCCAAGAGGAGCCGTAAAGACCCCAGCAGCGCTGGTCCCCGAGAGAAGCATGGCCGGCCTAACCAGGGCCGCGGAGAGCTCCGTCACATCACGCGAACAGCCCGCAGAGACCGTGTGGATGCACAGCCACTCGAACCCTCGCAACCGTCTCTGGACGAGGATGAACCTCAACCCAAAACTCCCAAGTTGGAGGATGGGAAAGCCTATGATGCACTACTTACCCTCCTAAAGGCCGAGAACAACGAAGCGCCCAAAAAACTGCGCAAAGAGGCGGCCCACGGTGAAGAACAACCCCAAAACGACGGCTCCGACTCCGAAAACGACATTGCCGGCGCGATTTTTGACCACGACGACGAGAACGACGCCGGGGGCTCCGGCAACGAAGATGACGCGGAGGCAGACGACTCCGCTGCTGAAGAGGACGATACCGTTGCAGCAAACATGTACGACGCACGGTTTAATCAGATCTCGGACGAGTTCGTGGCGGAAAAAGCTGCGGCTTTGAGTGGCGGCAACCGCTGGCCAGTCATTGAACGTACCGAGATTGCGGAGCCTCCCTACAAGGTCAGCGTGCAAGGGTCGCCTGGAGCGCTGCACCCGTGCACCACGCACCCGGGTAGTGTTGGGAGTGCATCGGTGTCCGGAAGCAGCCTCAAGGAAAAGGTGAAAAAGCAGTACATTCAGATCCATGGCGACACGTTGCGGCCCCTCGAGGCTGCGCTCTTGGGCCACATTCTGGGCTACCGCGACGTGGGCTTCGCCAGCAAAAGCTACACCAACACCGCGTACCGCGGCGTGTACCTCGCGCACGTGCTCAGCCACGTGCTCAAGACCCGCGACCGCGTCCTCAAGAACAACGAGCGCCTCCGCGCCTACCACGAGAAGTTGAAGGCGGGCCAGTTATCAGGGGATGCAGAGGAGCCCGAGCTACGCGACCAGGGCTTCACGCGACCCAAGGTTCTTATTCTCCTCCCCACCCGAAATGCAGCATACTCCTATGTGCAGCACTTGATCCAGCTATCCGGCGCTGAACAGCAGGAGAACCACAAGAAGTTCAAGCAGCAGTTCTTCCAGGACGGCGGCCCTCCCGAGAGCAAGCCCGCGGACTTCCAGGCCATGTTCAAGGGCAACTCCAACGATTTCTTTGCGATTGGGATGAAATTCACCCGCAAGGCCGTGAAACTTTACCTGGGGTTCTACAGCCTGGATATCTTGGTGGCGTCACCAATTGGCCTTTCGATGATCTTGGAGGACCCCAACCAGAGTCGGCGGCAGACCGATTTCTTGTCGTCTATTGAGATTCTAGCCGTGGACATGGCCAATCAGATCGAAATGCAGAACTGGGACCACGTTGGCACCGTGCTCAAGTACATCAACAAAGTGCCCAAGGAGTCACACGGGGCGGATTTCTCCCGAATCCGCATGTACGCCATCAACGACCATGCTCGCTTGTTGCGCCAGACCATGGTGTTTTCCGAGTTCTTGACCCCCAGCATCAACAGTTTGCTTGGCAAGTCCCAAAACATCAGCGGAAAGGTGTGGTTCCGGCCCATAATCTCGGCCAAGACGTGTATCATGAACTCTGTGGGGCTCCGCATCAAGCAGATGTTCCAGCGGTTCGATGCAGCTTCTCCTCACGACAGCGTGGACGCTCGGTTCCGGTACTTTATCAACTCGCAGTTGCCTTCCCTCACCAAGCAGCTGTCATACGAGGACGGGATGTTGGTGTACATTCCATCATACTTCGATTATGTCCGGGTCAAGGCCCACATGAAGGCCCATACCAAAATCAGCTTTGCTTCGATCGACGAGTACCTGAGCGCATCACATGTGGGCAAGGCTCGCCATGCGTTTGCTGCGGGTAAGGCCAAGGTTCTTCTCTATACCGAGAGAATGCACCACTTCCGGCGATACGAAATCAGCGGCGTCAAGAATGTGTTGCTATACGAGCCAGCTTCGAACCCGCTATTTTACCGTGAGTTGCTTCGCTTTGTAGGTCGCTCTATCTACAAGCAAACTGCCGATGTGGACCTTTCTTTTGTCAAGACGATTTTTTGCCAATGGGACGCTGCTGCCTTGGAAAGAATCGTTGGAAACGATAGGGCGCCGATCTTGTGCAATTCCGTGAATGAGCAGTTTGAGTTTCGGTGACGCGTCGCTTATGCTGTGGAAATGCTGCCAGAGACTTTCTGAGATACCATTGCTGAACCCAAAATCATGACATTATCATGTTTGAAAGACCTCTTTAACAATTCATTATACTCTAGCATTCTTAGAAAGCTTTCTATCTACCACACACGTCAACACGTCCAAGTGTTTGCCAAGGCTCCGGCAAGAGTAATCTCTTTTCAATAGTTATCTTCTTCAGTCCACTGCAACGCAGATCACAGTTTTCATCAGCCAGTCTGGTCCCGTTAGGGAACGTGGAAAAATCAGCCTTGCAACATGAATATCGGGAGTACTTTCCAAGACGCTTCAAAGATGAGAGGGATACTCTGATTGTATACTCTGCCTTTTAAAAGGTCATGACACCTTGAAATGGCAATACTTCATTACAATTCACAGCTGCTTCAATGACCCTTTCATTCACTCTTTGATCTGGGTCTAACATTGCCAATTGAACCAGATGTATCGATGAACATGCGATTGCTAGTAATATGGTTTACCTCATAAAAGGCTAGGCAAATCAGTTTCAGCACCATGGCCGCTATAATCAGCCATCAGCGTTTTGTCCCGCTTCAACCTTGTTATATCATGCCCTCGTATGGATTTGATAACATGCCTTTCTCAGTGTTCTAATTGCAAGCAATATCTAGGCATCTGGTCTTGTAGGCTTCCAAGCCTCCAGCGAACCAAGTCCAGACTTTGAGTACCTTTTACCAGACTGAAGCCGTATAGCCGGAGAAACCCGCGGTAATCATTCGCACATATGGATAAAAAGGTTCCCCAAATCAGACCAGAAAGTGTAGATGAAGCGTTCACCAGTAGAAGCCACAATAATGATTGATTTTAGTACCTGCGGAAACGGACAAGCCTGAGTTCTAACAATTTGCCCGATGGTGTTGAACACTGGGTGGCGTTCCAAGCAGTATGCAGCAGTGTCAGCTTAACAGACAGTCACGAGCAGTACACAAGAGTTGCGGTAACGTTTCGAGACCTTCTCGATGTTCATCGTAGGTCCACTGTGCCGCCCAGTGCAGATGCCCAAGCTCCCAACACACTCAACTGCTGAGAACGTTAAAGGCCATAACAAAGCAGCCAATGGCCACGTACGGACTCAAGCGCTCTCCAATGCGAGCAAATTTCCAAAATATGCCCAAAGCGCCTGACTTGTTCTTGTCGATAAGCGCCGGCCACGTGGCATGGATATACGTGCATGTGCAGATAGCCAAGAGAATGACTAGAAGGAGAGACTGGAAGTTGAAAAGAGCAGACTGAAGTTAGCGACATGGGCATAGGAACATTTAGCCGTGTTTGGCAGCAAAGGACATACCATGAGTAGTTGGTTTGGCAAGAAGGTCGCTTGCCGCGGATAAGGAGACTTGGTGCACGGGTCTACGACTAAGTCCTAGCAACAGACAGCGATAGCTACGGAGATGCCAATGGAGAAGAATGTTGATCAGCTGTCGTTTGCCAGTATATTGGCAGGCGTGCAGAAAATGAGAGATGACTATGATTTCACAGTGACAGATGAGACAATAGATAGGACAGGCCAGACAGGGACAGGTCAGACAGGGACGGGCCAGACAGGGACGGGCCAGACAGGGACAGGCCAGACGGGGACGGGCCAGACAGTCCCAGGCCAGACAGGGACGGGCCAGACAGTCCCAGGCCAGACAGTCCCAGACCAGACAGAGATAGAGCAAACGCAATCCACAGACAAGACAGAAAAGACAGACCAGACCGAAATCTCAGCAGAACACCCATCCAAGCCACAAAAAAAGGCCGCTGTACCCCAAATCCCCCCGGAGGCCAAGACCCGAAGCCCCGGCATGCCCCTCGGAAGAAGAGGCCCAAGAAACGTCCATTCATACACGTCCGTGCAGGTGGCGCCTTCCCAAAAAGGCAACCCCCTTCTAGAGGCACCGCAGATGAAGCTCACGCCGTGGTCGTTCAACGCGCAGATTCTCCTGGACTACTACATCAACGCAACGCTTCAGGTGCTTTTCCTTTCACTCAAGTACCACAAGCTCCGGCCGGAGTACGTTTGGAGGAGAATAGACAAGCTCAAAGGCGGCTCCTCCTCTACAGACGTGCATAGAGACGATGATGCGCTACGGGTTCTCTTGGTGGTGGTGGACATCGACTCGCCGCAGGAGGTTATCCGCAAGTTGCTGGTGATATGCATCAAGAACGACTTGACTATGGTAGTGGCATGGTCTTTTGAAGAGGCAGGCAACTACATCTCTGCGCTCAAAAGCAACGAGATGGCTGGCTCCAGGGTCAGCGGTTCCATCCAGGGGCAGAAGAAGACCGACTTCAATCTGAACATTGTCAACTGCCTAACGACGGTGCGTGCGGTGAACAAAACCGACGTGGCGAACCTCTTGGCCAACTTCAAGTCGTTCCGGAACATCGTGGCGCAGTCCAAGGGAGACGGCTTATCTGCGGTTCCGGGTTTGGGCGGCCGGAAGACGTCCAATCTCAAGGCTGCATTCTATGAGCCGTTCATCTTCAACAAGGAGTACCAGACGTGATTCGGAGTCGACCAAGCGCTTTCAAGTGGTACTACCTAGCAATCCGGAGCTCGGAGCTTTCCATATCAAGCAATAATGTGGGCGTGCACAGAGATCATGACTTCTAGCTATGCTTCTCATAACACAATCTCGGTGATAGTCGAATGGAATTCTGAGACTTTCTTGAAACTTTGGGGAGATTAAAATGTTCATGATGGGTTCTGTGGGTTCTGACAAGACTATATTGAGCTGGCACAGACAGAGATCTCCCTGTTTGGCTTGCTCGTGAATGATGGGCCTCCTAATCTTCCCAATTCCCTCTCATCACTCGATTGCCTGGTTCTTGAATTTCTGGTTCCATGAATCTCCGACACATCGCTCCTTCGGGTCTCGAATCCTCCATTCCGCGGTTCCTTGGCTCCTGTGTCCCTTGATCAAATGGTCAGTATTGCATGCTTTGTGAACAGAAGCTTAGAGGCAGAGAGGCCACATCTCGAGCTCTTGGGACGCACCGCGAAGGGCGTGTGAGCTGAGCCCACTTAGCGGGTGATGATTGCCAATACCCAACTTGACCAGAAGGAAGCTTTTGGATGCCTGGATCGAGAGGGCACCCGTAAGCATGACACGAGCTGGAGCTTGAAATCTCAAAGGCCGAACAAGAGAACACATTTGGCATATCCACCAAAATCCCAGCAATCATCCACCAGTTCTAAGCGCTAAGAAGCTTCTCGAACCTGCCAAGTTGCCGTTTTGGTCTCTGAGAATGCTTGATTCAATGGGTATGACTTTGACCTCTGCACAAGCAAACCAGTCCCGAGAAGTTCCTGACAGCTGCCACTCGCATAAGTCATGTAAGCAGAGCGTCGTATTCCAGTGACACCGGAGCCGCTGTGTTCCTGATGGGGGCCGGGTACTTTCCAGGGGAGTGGTTGCTCGTCGCCGGCTAGTAAACGAGCTCGGAAATAAAGGTCTATCCAGACTTGAAGGTCTCTTCAAAATCAAAGTCTCGTGGAGTGCCCTTCGCCGCTTCATCCGATGTCAGAACCATATGACGGGCGTCCAATCTTGATGGGACCGGAAACGGCACGAAGAGCTGTCCTAAATCGAGTATGGGAGAAGGGTGATAGTCTGTGGAGACAACAAAGGTGATCAAAGGACGAGGCTTGGTAAGCTGTCATCTAATTGGTCACTCGCATCTGCTTGATGCTCATCAGTTGATCCACGGTTGGCTCTTGGTTTAGTCTACAGTTGGTTCTTCCGTTGTCTCCAGTGGAATCCTCAATAGAATTTATAACTTGTTATTGCGCCTCACCTGAATGTCCGTTTTGGAAGTCGCCATGGATGATAAACGTGGCTGAATGTTAGTGGAAATCGATGAGTTTTGTAATCTGACCATGTCCTCATCCTGGCAATGCAAAGTGTGTTGTATTGGTTTCTTGCTGAAGGTGTAAGAACAGAAATGCCACTTCTCTTCATTGATGCCGAGCCTAAGGCCTTTGGGGTATGAATTCAATCAATTTCAAGAACACTCAAGAACACTCAAGAACACTCAAGAACACTCAAGAACACTCAAGAACACTCAAGAACACTCAAGAACACTCAAGAACACTCAAGAACACTCAGGAACCCTCAGGAACCCCCAGAAACCCCTAGAAACCCTCAGAACACCCTCTCGAGAATTTTGCATTTACCTGAGTTGAGCATGGGTATGTTATCAATATGCAAACAGTTGCAAATCTTCACATACCAACCTAACACGTGCTTTCTTTCAGGAGCCCGAGGCCTTGGGGACCCGTTTGCCTTTCGGCGCCTAATTTGTCAGATCCTGTTGGTCCTGGTCAATCATGGCTTGGCGCAAGATCATGTTCACATTATTCATAAGATCGTTTTTCTTGACCAAAATCTCTTTCAACTTCTTGGAGTCCGTGTCCAATTTGGCATGTTTCTTGCGGTACACGATCTTGGCTTCGTCCGCAGACTTCTCCACGAAGTACCCTGTGCCAATGTCCACCAAAAAGCGATTTTTGTCGCAAATTTTGCCGGGTAAATATAAGGAGCTGGTCATGGGCACCAAAAGCTCGGTTTGCGACGTCTGCCCCATTCCTTCGATGGTGTTGATGCAGTCTTGAAGCTTGGCTTGTGCTGTTTGGAGAGCTTGGAGAGATTGCGTAAAATGCTGGATTTCCTGCTCGGTGGATTTGCGGATCTCCACGAGCTGCTGCGGCTGGAGCAGGTTCAAGTCCACTGTGCGCTGGCTCATGCTAATAGAGGGGGAGGGGGAAGGGGAGTGGCGCAAGTAGGGCGTGGTTGAATTGGAGACGGTGAGATGCGGGCGCTATATGCAGTACACAACGCTCTCTGGCACTTGCACTGGGCTGGCCTTGGCAAGACCCGCCGGGCATATACAGTTTCTTTATGGCTTCTACCAACCTTTTATTCACTCATGGTATCCGCAGTCAACGGCGGAGCTCTCAGGTGGCCAATAGCGGTCTCTTCTGTCTTGCAAGCGTTGGGACTGCACATAGCCGCCCGCACATGAAGCCTTCGAGATCACGGCCAAAGGAACAACCGGGGTTCCACATTCATCATGGGAAATGATGGCGGCACAATTGCCCGCGGGAAAGACCTCAAGGCCATCTATACCGATTCTAGCGGTACCGAGGACCAGCAGCACCTCCAAAGGTCCCACAACTCCAAGGTTGTCATGTGCAGCCTTAGCTCGCTACCGCTCTACCACAACGGTCCACAAGCGGTCGTATCTGACTATAAAGGGAAGGTGTACTTGAAGGAGAAGGTTCTCCAATTTATGCTTCAACGAAAGGCCAAAGTCCAGGAGAGAAGTAGTGAGAGGACAGGGGGTCAAAAGCCAGAGGGTCAAAAGCCAGAGGGTCAAAAGCCAGAGGGTCAAAAGCCAGAGGGTCAAAAGCCAGAGGGTCAAAAGCCAGAGGGCCAAACAGAAGGCCAGGAATCAAAAAGCCAAAGGAGAGGCGAATTCTGCCATCTCAAACGACTCTCAGATCTCGTAGAGCTCCACGTGACCTGGAAAGATGGCATGGCAGTGTGTTCGGTGAGTGGCACAAATACCGGGCTTGTTTACCTTCGGCAATGTGGGTGTGTGGTGTCGCAGAAAATGGTCCTGGAAGTCTTGGCGCCACGGTCAAACATCAGGCCACGCGGTGGGCCAAGCAACACGACACGCGTCAGCGAAACAAATGCCCGAGTGTGCCCCAGCTGTGGCTGCGACGCCGATGCCACTGACGTGGTGTATTTAAATCCACCAAAGGGCTCGGACATGGACGAGTTCAATGCCGTCACATATGCAGCTCTAGCGGCAGAGGGGTTGACGCATTCAAAGTCTCTTAAGTCTCTGAAGGGCAGAAAGAGAAAACGCTCGGACAAATATCCGCAAGGTGAGGCCAAAAGCAGACAAAAAGTCGAAGTTATTGCCCCGGAACCAATTGCATGAAAACAAGGAAGATCAAAAAGGAACTTGGGCTCCAAAGGCTGGTGTGGAAGCGTGGTGGCCAGGCCAGAACCCACAGTCATCCCAGTCACACTCTAGCCCATACTTACGCTGAATCAAAGCAGCATGGATTAACTATATACATTCAGATGGCTCAGCCCTGGGACTCTTCGGGCCTCTCAGTATCGGCCGGACTCTCATAGGCCAACTTGCGCAGGTTCATTCTGGAATAATCGGAGTTGGCATAAATGTTGAACAAGATGCTTCCGGTACCAACGGCGGTAATCCCAAAGAGGCCTAGGACAGTTGCACGATGGATGACGTCAGTTATACGCACGGATAAGGGGAGTTTCGACATGGGGCGGAAACGATGGAGACGAATTTTCGAGTACCGCGGCGCGTCACGTGCGCGGCTCGTGACCATGGGCAGATGCGCCGATGCTCGTGAGCTAATGCACCACATGCCCTAACGCTGAGGTGCCCGAATCAGCTTGGTGTTTCATGCACTCCGCCAGTGGGCATTATTTTTGCCAACTCAGTTGAAGTGGTATTACTGGGCTGTATGCAGGCTCGCCTCATGTTGCCAACCAAAGACTGAGCGCGCTATGCTTAGCCACTGCATGTCTTGGTCTCCTGGACAACCAGAACACTTCCGGTGATTTATTGGTGAATGTCGATCCCCAAATATAAGGCTAGCGGCCTGCTAGCTCCATAAGAGTATTACCCCAGGTTGGAGTGTCATCAAAGATGTCCCCTAGAACCAGACCCACGAATGCAAAAGTATCTGCTGATGGAAAAGAAGTCCACACGTATCTCCATGATACAATTTCTGTGCTATTCGAGCTCGGACCCACTGACCATTAGTCCGTGGTTACTCTATGGTCCTCAAAACACACCCATGTATAACGCAGAGCAGGAATTGTTTAAAGGGCCAACGACCGCATTAACGTCAACGACTGCAGGAAAGTCAACACGGACTGGGATCCAGGCCAGAAATTGACCGCAAAACAACACAAGCCGCAGACTGGTGGTTCCTAAATTGCGTAGAATATCACTGGAACCAAGGAACTGGTTCCGAAGGGGGCATCCTTAATCTATGTTTATAAATACACATGTACAGCCTTGATTCTCTGCTCTAACATGAATCCAGTAAAACATGTTTCTTATATACCTGTTCGTAAATGATTGAATTCAAAAAAAGACAAAATATGGCGTGAAAAATCTCTTAGCATCCCCAAGGTGGGTAATCAGCAATGTTGACAAGTTTTCATATTCAAGAGAGGCATTTTCTGCTCAATTTGTTGTGTCACCAATTCTGCCCCCTCAAATTTCTTCGGCCTTCTACACTTGTAAACTGCTTTTTTGTCACCGCAAATGGGTATTTTAGTGTTTTGTTGAATGAGACGTACAAGTTCACCTGACTGCACACATACAAAAGGGTTGAAGATGGCGAAGGTCTACTTCTGTGTGCACGCTCTGCATAGGAGCTTAGTCAGAAGGGAAGGGCCATGTTCCGCCTTCTGCCTCCTTTTTGAGCGGTTTAATGACGACGGCGCAGCTATGACGCTCTGCGGTTAGTGAATGCCTATCATTATTTAAGGACGGGAGTGCCCAATAGAGGGCAATCTGTCCGCCAGAGCAAGCTTATTATATTTGCAGAAACAAAAATGGCTACAGGAGCTACAGATCTGAAGTGGTTGTCAAGGACAACTTGTTAACCACACCAGACTATGCGCGTGTACATCACAGCCCCAACACTCTTCGGGGAGAATATACTCGATCCCGCATAGGACAGTTTTTGAAGCACAATTAAGCCAGCCTAGAATAACCCCACAAATACTTGAACTAGCCCACTGTCTATGCCGGGGTCAATACTAAGTGAATGGCTCCCCCCTCACAGCACTGACTACCAGCGACATTTCCCCTTTTCCACTAATTCCAATCGGCCTCTTCCATATTTTTGTAAACTTCTAATTGTGTCCAGCTAAAGATCTGGAGCTGCCGATGACCTGATCTTTGTACTCACTTCGCACGGGCCCGCGCAATTCTCTCTGTCTTCCTCCTGTACTATCTCACGGAATTATCACCACGTACTTTTCCGAAGCACAGTTATTACTCCTTCAGAGACTTATCAATCTTTCAGGGACTAATCGAGCCTTCAGAGACTTATCAAGCCTTCAGAGACTTATAAACTTTTTTCACCATGAACCTGAACCAATCTACTTTTGCGAATACGCCTGCTGGGCGGAGACAATCCAACCTGCCCGCCGCCCAAATGGAGCACTTTCTCTATGACGCCGAAAAGCAGCGGAGGTTGTATTTGGCCAAGCGTGGATGTGCTGGGCCCACGAGGGACCTTTCGTCAGGATCCAGTTTGTACACTCACGGAGTCGCCTCCAGCCCTGGTCAGAACACGGCTGGAAAGGACACCAAAGGTGGGGACAGCTGCTTTTTGCCTTCTGAGTTGAACACCATTCCTGAAACGCAGGGTGAAACCACAGTCGTATCGGCCTTGCCAACGGGCACGACTTGCACGGCCGCAACTCAAGTGGCCAGCACTGACGCCTGTCAGAACGACGACTGCGTGAGTACCAAAGTCAAACCAACATTTAGTCAGAAACTCCGGAACTTGTTGCTGCCCAAAGGTCTTGCCTTGTTCAACAAGGAAATGCCGGCTGCACCTGGATTTGGGTGCAAAAACGCGCACCCACAAACCAAGAAGCTTAGACGGCTGGAGACCAAGCACGCCGAGCACTTCCAGGCCACGAAAAAATGGAGCAAGTGGCTCCACAAGTTCCGGCTTTTGAAAATTCACAATGCCTGTTTTGTCCAGCGGAGTCCAGTGTGCGGTCAGTCCGAGTGTCCCGTGGAGGGCCGCAAAGTGCACCGTCTTTCTGTGAGTCGCACCGTGTGCAAAGTCCGAGTATTTGCAAGTCGGGC
>WFIV01000022.1:195894-209501 GCA_009756565.1 Metschnikowia sp. UWOPS 03-167b3
GGCGAACCCTTAGAGGTGGGATTGCGTATCGGTAATGAGCCTCGGCTACACCACGGGATTTTGAAACTTGGCAAGAAGAGCTACCATGGACGAGCCCGAGAGCAAAGGTCTCCCAGAAATCACTCTTTAAATGCAGTGGCAGGAAGTAGCCAGTATGAGGAAACCTGTGACAATCTCGAAACAGATCAGCAAAAAAAAATACTTAGTTAGTAATTGCAAGAGAAAAAATAGACAATGTAGAAGTAGACCTTCTTAAATAATGGACCACAGGGACCAAACAGGAATATGTGAAAATTCTTAGGAGGTACCACTCCAAACCTTGAAATTACCCTGTCGACTAGTAAACTACCACGAGTACGTAGATCAGACAACTTAGGTTCCCAATTCCCAGAAGGACCAAAACAATCAAGAAAAAACACTTTGACCTAAATAACTCTATGTGAAATTTTGACTTGATTCTCGCTGTCAAAAACAATCTCCTCCTCCAGTGCTGGAGATGACTGAGAAGTCCCCAAGCTCAGGTTGTTTCATGGCCTCTATGATTTTGGCGTGGATGTCCGGCTATATAAACACTTCACGCTAATCCGTCTACAGCAGAGTATCACACATCATACTTCATGCACCATCCACTTTTTGCATATGATGAATGGTGTTAGCAGGGCTGTAGTCATTGAAAGTTTGAAAGCGGGCTCGGCAACACACTGAGAGCTTCATCACTAGCCCCATTATTCCTTGCGCCTTTTCCCTTGGTATTCTGACCAGTAATGTAGCAATGTGGCTGGGGTGAGAACCGGATACCAAATTTCCAAGTAGCATTGAGCAAAAGTCACACCACACCTACGAAACCACCCCTACGCCGATAAGTTCTTGTTTCACCGTCCGCTCAAAGTGGTACTACTTGTTGTCAGAGAATAGATCTGCGCCCTGGCTTTCTATTCTGCAGTACTATCCAGTAGAATCCACTCAGACAGGATCTCAAAAATTCCTTGGTTAAATAACCCGGTGCATCTCGAATCCAGCGGAATTTCAATCACTTTTTTGCCTGTTGTTAAATCATGCAGTCTATTGTAACCGGAATTGTTCGACACAAGGTGCGGCTTGGAGCTATTCCGAGTGATCTCGGCTCTTTGGCCACTATGGGAGATGAACCCTTCGATATTTTTTTGAAATCATCAGTGAAGATACAAATGTACTACAATTAGCGTTTACACTAGCTAGGCTCATGATTTGTTTCTCGAATTGGAGTTCTGCTTCACCGGGAACGCTCGCGCATATATCTGTATGGAATTCGCCAAATGGAGCCGATTAATATGCCCACCTTTTAAGAATGCAGAAAAATAATCGTGAAAGTATATATGCTCGAAAAGATGTGAGTGAATAAGCTCCCGTATTGAATACGCCATAAATCAAAGATTGTTGTATAACTATTGTGGCGAGCTCAATTGAAGTTGAAAATGAATTACAAGTATGAAAGGCAAATGTCTTCACTAATGTCTTTACTAATAACTTGGAAACCATTAAACACGAAAATTAAGCGACGAAGAAGCAAGCAAGCGGTAGAAATAAATACCCTTGCAACAAAATAGTAAGAGGGGGGAAATCAAAGATGAAATCTAAACACAAAAGATGAAAAGTACCATACGAAAGTGAGTGATGGACCTGATTTGCGCGGCAAAGTATGAAACTCTCTGAATTAACGGTTTGGTTTAATCTCCAGTGTGGTTCGAAATATTGCCGCATGTTCAAGTAACTTTGTGAAACTCCGGTTGAGTGTAGGACTGTTTTGTATAGTTGGGTAAGAACCTCAGAAATTGTCAGCTTAACAAAATCCACAGCAGTTCAGTGAAGTGTGACTGATCGTAAACGTTTTAAACCTGGCCATAGCTTGTTCAGGTCTTGGAATCTGCCGTACTCTGAGTAGCCGTGCCTCGATGGCCGGCTGGAATAACTGAAAGGCAACTAAGTGGATTGGCCCTCTAGATTAGGGTGGTAGGTCCATGGCAGCGTCAGCTCTAAGCGCTCAGAAACGGTAATTTGCTTCTCAAAAAAATAATGCAGAGCACCATAATGGAGATGAAGGGTACTACAATGCATTACAGAGATTGAGAAACGAAATCCAGTATGTTTATATTTAAATATATGCTGTAGCGCAACCGGACACTGAGCGCAGGTCGCACCCAACTATAGAGAAACTCCACATGGGTTTTGGTGTTTGGAATGTCCCAAATTTTGCAGGCCCTTCAGGCAATGACACACGCTGGGGACCATCCGTATTTGGTTTTGAGAGTCCAGAAGTTGTCCTTTGGAGCAGCGGTGGAGGTTTTCTTGGAGGATGGTTGGGGTGCGGCCATTGTGGTTTTGGTGGGTGATGGAGATTCCAAAAAACGGCGGAACTACCTCCTTATATACTTTTGTAGTGCCCCGTATGCACTTCTGAGCCTAGTGAGGCAATTGACTATGGACGCACGACGCGCTGCGTAATTGGATGCGAAAAAAGCCCCCGCGCATCGAGAGTTTGATAAAGTTACTCGTTTGGGTCGCCGCAATGCCTCAGATGATGTGCCATAAGCATACAAGGACGCACCGCTTTGAGGGATTAGCTTACTGGAGGGCACTTCTTTTTCTGCATGAATGTCCACCTTTGACTGAGCTGAGTCGGGATTTCAGAGTGGTTGCAATATGCTTTAAGGTGGAGTCTAGTGTGCGGAGTGCGGCATAGAGCACTATGCTATAATGTTCGACTTCATTCCCATGTTCTATGACTTGACCATCGTTTTACAATCGTGTTTCCTAATAAAAATGGCACCTGTACACCTAGAATTTTGAAAAGCGGTCCTCGCGCATGCTAGAGTTTCAAGGGTACTTTGGTGTGCTTGGATGCAACTTGCAAAGCTCGTTCAAGTTAAGCAGTGAAACAGCTCCTGTGGCATTTCGATATATAATGAGTCAGATCAGGTGTATTCTTGTGTGGGTAGTGCGCAGGCATTGGTTCTTTTAACTGGACACCCTAAAAGTGCATGTTGGATTGTAGCGTCATCTGGTGCTTTGTTCAACGTATTTGCTGATTTTCAACTGGCGCATGGAAGCCAAAACACCCATACATGCTGCGACTTTGGGATTCTAGAATCAAGCCCATCCATATTGACATATTCCGAAGCTAGCTGTGCCTCACCGACCCAGGATCAGTCGGTCACTCACTGGAACATGCTCAAGTAGCAAGCCATGGTCATGGATTCTAGCCATTTTAGAGGCGCTTTTCACACACAAGGGCCCTTTCAGTTTGAGAATTTTGGGACAGAGATATATCATATCCTCAATGATCAAGCCGGATTCTGCCAATCCACGAAGGAAAAGATAGTACATCAAAGTATATGAATAACACCGTGGACCTAGAAGGTCAGAAACGGTGCCTCCTGGTTGGCGTCAATACAAAGGGAACGCACCGGCTATTACTGGATGACGTCTTGTGTTCTCTCTTTTACCTACCACTCATCTGAACAGAATTCTCGCAAGCCCTTGGCGTACACGGGCTCACGGCCAAGTAAAAAGTGAAGTGGGTTCAAACATGAGATTCGTTGGAACATGGTAAATTCGTGTCTCTGCGAGCACTGCATGCTCACCTATACAGGTGATAAGCATGGCAAGAGGTGTGTCCTATGCGAGTGCGGCAAACTATACTACAAGTGCATCCCGGGTGACCAAAAGCCAGGATTAGACACAAGTAGACGAAACAGACAGGCGGGCCCCGGAAAACCTTATTGAAGCGGTGAAAGGAGGAAACTGTCGGCCAGGTGCCAACACGCAGCACGTATAAGGTAAGCGCGATCGCTTTGTCGAGTGCCCAGCTCTCTGGTTGGGACTCTTGCTTTGAGGCGGAATTAAAAGGGTTCGGGTATTCCTTGGCCTTTGATTTGACTAGCTAGACACTTACTGCATCGGTAGTTGAACTACACCCATACTTTCAGGTTCTTATAGGGCATGAGGACCAAGAGAAGAAGTTTTGTGTATGGCCAGTGAAACAAGGGGAATCCCGAGTTATATAGAAATGTCGGCCACGACTGCGCCACCGTATTCGGGCAAGGGCCTCGATCGGGCTAGTCGTGCCAAGTGGTCGACCATCCCCATCGAGGAAATGGCTCTCCAGTCTAAATCTCAGAGGAAGCGAAGCAGAGCGCTTCGGTCCGTGCGTAGAGGCAGGTCCGGCGCCATACCGCGTCTAGCCTTGCTTCGCCCCATTGAGCACCTATGGGTCGCACACTTCCCATGGGGAGTCACTTCACATCTTGAGAATCCTGGAGCGCCTTTTCAAGAACAAATACCGTCCCCAATTCTCACAGTCCCTTAAAGTCTAGGCAAAATTAGAGGGCTTTCAAAGTATCAATAAGTGTGGAATCTTAGAAGAGAAGACCAGGGCCGTTGAAAGAATCAATACAACCGATTGACCGGTAGAAGCGCGGTGACCGACGGTAGGCAGGCACATTCTTTTACAGACTCGTAACCTATAAACGTGCGGCTTGGGGAAACCTCCATCGCAAAACTGTGGCTAAATCTCCAAAAGCCAGAAAGTTACCACAGGGATAACTGGCTTGTGGCAGTCAAGCGTTTATGGCGACATTGCCTTTTTGATTCTTCGATGTCGGCTCTTCCTATTATACCGAAGCGGAATTCGGCTTAATCACTTACTTGGTCAGCTCTTCCAAGTAATATATCGCTCGATCTTTTTGCATATATTCAATCCGAACGCAAATGAACTGTGTGAGACCAAGACGAAGACGCCGGTTGCAATCCTCTCCATGGTGCCTTCTTGGTTAATACCATTCAATACACCTCGTCGGTCACGACCCACTACATACTCTGCAGTATCTACCCCAGTAGTATGCCGAAGCAGACCAGAGCGCATGGACCGTATTTCTACTGGTCAATCTGTTGAAAACAGTTGTTGCTACCACGCGACTTAGTTAGTCCTTCTCCCTCAGCCATGACCTATAGGAAGCTCCTGATTGGACACCGAGGTTTTGTAACAATACAGATCAAGGTTCTTCGTGAAAGTTGGGGAAAACCACCGAAATTCTGTTCAGGGTATGCAGTGCTTTCAAAATCATTCAAAGCAGTGCGTAATATTGTTTCAAATCAAATTCCGTATTTTAAGCTAGCAAAAAGTGCAGCCGCGGCTGCGAAAAGGCTCTTTGTGGAACAGTTGAGCCACGACCTCTGCCAACTGGTGAAAGCGCGCGACTGCATGGGCTAGCGCAAAGAGCGAGGACAGTTTCGTGGCACGTGATGCAGCTGAAACAGGGGCACGAAAAGTACACGTTGGCTTCGGGGGATTACCGAGGACTTATGCTAAAAAGATTCGGGAACGAATAGAATGCCAAGAACTGTCTTCGGGGCTGTTCGGTGCGAAGGAATGTCTTCGGGGCTGTTCGGTGCCAAGGAATGTCTTCGGGGCTGTTCGGTGCCAAGGAATGTCTTCGGGGCTGTTCGGTGCCGAGACGAGAAGCCCGGAAGTAGAATATTTACGGAAGGATCAGTATCAGGAAATCAAGGAATCACAACTCTAGTATAGATCGATACAGATGGGAATACGAAATGTCTGACTTTACAGAGTATGCCCAAATATTGCAAGATGCAGCTGCTGCTCGCATCAGAAATGTTCCCAGTTACAAAACGGTATATGATAACGCTCAGGAGTTACTGCCAGCATAACTCCAGGAACTTCGTGTCTATACCAGAAACGTACGCTTCACCCTAGTCTCAGAAGCGCCATCCATACTGTTGAACTACGAAATCTGCAACTACAGCACAGGGTATATACAGCACTATGTGAAAGACACCGGATTGAGCACAGCTACCACATTTCGAGTTACAGGATGCAGCTGAAACGGACGCAGGCCAAAGGGGTACACTTTGGCTGCAGGGCTGAAACACGGATGGATTTACGTCATGCATGGTTGATGAAAACGACACTCATAGCATGCAAGTCGTGTTTCAGGAATCCGTCGGCGGATACGAGGTATCCGGAACTGGAATATTCAAGAAAGTGATTCCCCTCTGGTTTGAGGGGTATCAAGATAAAAAGTCATTAAAGAGAGATCCTGAGTATAAATAGATACAGAGAGAATAAGGAATGACTGGGGCAAACACTTGTCATCCATACTTGATGAACTTAATTGAGCACGGATATGGTGTAATTCCGTACTTTCCCTATCCGGAACGTAGCTCGGATGATTTGGTCTACCATAGAGTTTCCCAGAGAAGTGGCTTCATGGTATCCTCTAAGTACCTCTCCATTTGGCTCTGAGGATTCAAGTGGTTCACTTGAATCTACACGAGAAGTGTTTCTTGTGGGTCTCGAACTGGTGGACACTCTGGGCATGTCACACCTCTGAAATTATCTAATGCTTTCATAAGCTGGGGAAACCGTTCTCTTTCTATACATTGGAGTGGTTTCTGAACAAGTCAGCAGGGTAAGGATTAGGTCACTTTGTAAACTTCTTCGTATTTAATAACAAAGTAGGCTCGGTCCTTGGCCTTCAACATATGGTAACGCTCAACAGATACTTCAGGCTGAAAACAAATGTTCAGCCAGGCGGTGTTTGGCGTGAGCGAGGGAAACCTCTGGAAAATCGCCTCTCTGCGTCGCTAGTGGGTTTGCGGTGGGTAAGAAGCGATTGCAACCCGAGTGATCTCTCTGGTAGGCACTGCATGACAGAAGAGTATTCAAATTCCAGCGAAAAGAGAAGAGCCAAAAAGCAAGGCCAAATTCAGCAGTAACGAACACGAGAGTGAAAAGAGCGGATTGAAGTAAAATGGCTAATTGGGTTGTCCCATCGATCCTTACACCTGTACTTCATGAAACCGCCTGGGAGTTCCGAATAGGGCAGTAGACCGCAAACCGGCCTCGCTGATACATGACCAGCAGAGGATGTGGACTGCCTGATGTTTCCAAAGCAAACTTATAAAAACAGGGGACACGAAATCTTTCCAATAGAAACGGAAAGCTACGT
The DNA here is from genome assembly GCA_009756565.1 of Metschnikowia sp. UWOPS 03-167b3. Taxonomy (NCBI): domain Eukaryota; kingdom Fungi; phylum Ascomycota; class Pichiomycetes; order Serinales; family Metschnikowiaceae; genus Metschnikowia; species Metschnikowia sp. UWOPS 03-167b3. The sequence goes on from WFIV01000022.1 coordinate 202,902, forward strand.
CCTGATGTCATCATATTGTATATGAACCTAGAATAGACAAGGAACTCCCGGGATTGAATAAAGGGGGATCTTTTTGAATAACTGGGTGTAAGTGGTGCTGCACTAACATGGAACATAACAGGTAAAATTTGGGTATTTCCGGACGGATACGTCGGCACCTTGATTAGGAAACATTTTCCAACAATTTTAATCACCTCCCGGTGGCCAAGCTGGTAAGGCACAAGACTGTAATGGATAGGAATCTTGCGATCGGACGTTCGACTCGTCCCTGGGAGAACTTTTTGCAACTGTCTGCGAAAATCAGCCAGGCATTGCACCTGGTGGGTTCTGCCAGAACACATATGTGTACGCTCTAAGTGCAGTCTCAAGACGCATTTCTTGGTACAGAATAACAGAAACATACCGAAACCGAAAAATTCCAGTTATGGATTTGCTGATAGTAGGCGTCACATACGTTTCTTGAAAGGAGTCGGCGGACTATAAAGTCTGTCAATCAGTGAGTAAGGGACATTTTAGTACGGACGTTGGGTCTTGAGTTCTATACCCGCGTTGTTGGGAACAATTCGGTCTCCAAGTTTCCGGTTCAGAAAGCTGCTAAGCGGACTCTGGGCTCTGAATATGATGGGTAAAGAGTCCGTGTAGGCTTATATACAGGATGTTGAGGGTTGTGATACACACTCCCATAGTGTTGAGCCACGACGTGCGAGCAGTGCGCGCTGTCGAAGCACGACATCTGCGAACTGGTGCGCACGAACGCATCGGCCCGAGCGATGCGCGTTGACGTATTCGTGGCACAGGATGCAGCTGAAACAAGTGAAGGAGAAAGTAGTAAACGCCTTACTTCAGGGTTGAAGTATGGAGGAAATAATGCAAGAAGTGTTATCCGTTGCCAACGGTACTTGCATGCCAAGGAATAACTTCGGTGTTAATGCAAAGGACTGTCTTCGGTGTTAATGCAAAGGACTGTCTTCGGTGTTAATGCAAAGGACTGTCTTCGGTGTTAATGCAAAGGACTGTCTTCGGAGTTATTCAGTGCAGAAGGATGGGAATAAGTGGGATATTTAAGGAGGCGGATCCCGCTAGTGTTTGAAAGGGCATCAGAGAGAATCACAACTCCTAGTATAGATAGATACAGATAGGATACAAGATGGCAGAGACAATAGACTATGCTCAAGAATTACAACATGCAGTAACTGCTCGGATCACAAATGTTCCCAAGTACGCGACTGTATATGACCACGCTCAACATAGCGTGGCGTAGGTATCAAGTTTTCCGGTAACAACTTCGTTAATTCGGAACTTCTGTAGTCATTCCTTGCTTCTTGTTCCAAATACACTAGGCTTGCTTCCTGGTCTGATTGATTGCCCTCTGAATTGGGCACTCCCTTCTTAAATAGTAAAAAGCCTCCACTAACCGAGTCCTTTACAGCTGAGCCGTCGTCATTACACCCGCTGTATCAATGTAGAAAAGCGAACCCTTCTCACTAAGGTCCTGTGATATAGTGAGCACACAGACGTGGGCCTCCAATATCTTCAACCCTTGTTTCTTCGGGGTGTAGTCAGGTGAAGTAGCGCCCACAGTGGCGGCAGAATCATTTTCCGAAAACAATCAAGTTTCTCTCGCAGTGGATACCTTGACCGCAATTCCATCATGCTTTTGCTTCGACTTTTCCAAAGGAGAGACCTTTAGGGGCGACTTCAAGCGGTTTCATCTCTGTGTGAGGTAGCATTGGGAGAGCCAGTGTCTTTTCCAATACAGGGTGAGTTTCAGGGAGCAGGCTGTCCACGGACGAATACTCTTGTGAGTTCAGTGGTGACCGGTGTATTCGTTCTGAATATTCAAAGGTTTAATCGGAAAAGATGCTATTTTAAAGCATAGTGAAAGGAGAGAAATTGTTGTCCTATCGTAATTTCGTGAGAACAGGCACAGAACACAACAAAAGTCTGTTTATGCCGTACCGGTACTTTTGCTAACGTGCTGGCTGCGTAGAGTGCAGGCTTTCAAGCACCAGGGATACATCTTGTAGGTTTTTCCCTTTTAGTTTGGGACAAAGGGTTGCATTTCAATGAGATTATTCCGCTTCCTCTTTTACACGTGAGTAGGACGCGAGTAAGGGTGCACCCAAACGTCCCCCGTGACTCTGGCGTGACTTTCAGTGACGGCGAGAATTTGTAGGTTTGGGAAAGCCACATAGAAGCTCCCTATCGGATAACCCTGCACGGCGGTCTTGTGTGATGTAAAGTTACCTGTCCTGTATATCCAATACAATGAAACATAGGCAAAAATTAACACGCGTTTTTACCCGTTTTAGACGGAAACGTGGTCCCTGTCCGCTTAGGTCTTATTCATTCGATCGGTGCATGTTAGCAGCACTTGACGTGCACTTGAGGTTTTTGGCGCCAGCCAGACAGGCACAGATTCACAGGCTCTGGTCAACAAAACCTAAACTCATAAAGGACGTGGGGGCAACGCACCACAGAAGGTCTTGACGTTTCTGAGTGCGTCTCTGAAACGCTGCTAGCTGTGAAATACCGTGCAAAAAAGTACATGTACCGATACAGTTACTGATGGTCAACCTTAGAGTTTTGGACAATGGTGGCGGAATCGTCCCACCCATTGGCCTGATATACTACAGAACCTGGCGTCGTACGGTATAGTAGTGTAGTATACCGTAGTATTATAGTAGTATATTAGTATATTAGTATAGTAGTATAGTATACCGTAGTATTATAGTAGTATATTAGTATATTAGTATAGTAGTATATTAGTATAGTAGTATAGTAGTATAGTAGTATATTAGTATAGTAGTATAGTAGTATAGTATTATAGTAGTATATTAGTATATTAGTATAGTAGTATAGTAGTATAGTAGTATATTAGTATATTAGTATAGTAGTATAGTAGTATAGTAGTATGGTAGTATAGTAGTATGGTAGTACAGTAGTATAGTAGTATAGTAGTATAGTAGTATAGTAGTATAGTAGTATAGTAGTATAGTAGTATAGTAGTATAGTAGTATGGTAGTATAGTAGTATAGTAGTATAGTAGTATGATATATACAGTGTACTGTGTGCTGAAGACCAAAGACCTAGCGCGATATGCTTAGCCACTGCATGTCTTGGTCTCCTGGATAACCAGAACACTTCAGGTGATATATTGGTTAATGGTAGCGGCCTGCTAATGTCAAATGAGTATTCATACAAACGCAGGTTGGAGTGTCATCAAAGATGTTCCCTGGAACCAGACCCACGAATGCAAATGTATCTGCTGCTGGAAAGAAAGTCCACACGTATTTTCATGATCCCATGTCTGTGCTATTCGAGCTCGGACCCACTAACCATTAGTCCATGGGTACTCTATGGACCTCCTAACGCACCCATGTATGACGCTGAACAGATTCCTCCACTCTGCATGCAATGCTGCCATAGTCTGGAGTTTAGTCATGGTGGAAAAATGTATTTATACCATCTGGGGCACCCTCATGAGACGATTAGTTTAAGGAATCAGTGGTTTGCACATTTTTTTCGGTACTTGCCGAACACAAATCCATGCTTTTGAAAGATGTCATGAATAATACTATGTTTTTATGTTTTTATGTTATTATTATCATGTATTATGTTATTACTGTTTGATTTATTCTTCCCTTCATGTGTCCCCGGAAAAAGTGCCAGCAGAAGCGGTTTTTGACTCGTGGCGGTTTCTTGGGTGCAACACACTAGTTGCGCTCAGCAACTACACTCAATGAAGCCACATTTGGTTGCAAGAAGGCAATTTCCTTGTTTAATGAAATGTATCACGGATGTCGAAAGACAAGGCTTTCTCTGCTGTTGAACCGGAGTTGTAATTTGTAATTGGCACCCTTATATGCCGGATTCAGTCCTGTGCCTCAACCAGTGTATGACAGCTCTCAAAATGAACTTCTGAAAGAGGATCCTTCAGCAAAAGACCGCCAGATGATGCTTTGTAGAGTGAGAGGCCTTATGCGTTCGGCCAGGCTTAAAGGAGTCGGCGATGCCAGTGATAACAGTGGGAGTTCCAAGGCTTTACGCCTAAGTGTTTTGCTTGCTCTATAAGCATTTACGCTACACTCTACACCAATTTTCTTTTCTTTACATTAAAAACAAACACATTTTTTTGGGTCGAGTCGCATTCAGTGTCAGTCACACGCTCCTGTCATACGTATGGCTCCATACGCCCTGATGTTTTAGATTCAAAGTGATGGTTCCTGGGAAGGCACTTCCGCTCTGGTTTGGTCCTCGGTGTTCCTGGCTTGCCTTGTTTCACAATCCCGTTATGGTTGCCGAATCTCCGAATGTCATCCATAATCCCACCTCCAAGGGTTCATTTCAGCATTCTCAATCCAGCTCGCAATGGAGTTCATTACCGCAAAGCAACGCAGGAGTACCATCGAACCTCGGCAAAGAAGGTCATGCCAATTCCACTCCCGCTTTAGTTTGGTCCTAGATATTCCTGAGTTGCAATGCTTCACAATCCCGTTATGGTCGCCGATTCTCCGAATGTCATCCATAATCCCACCTCCAAGGGTTCATTTCAGCATTCTCAATCCAGCTCGCAATGGAGTTCATTACCGCAACGCAACTCAGGAATACCATCAGACCTCACCAAAGACGGTCATGCAATTTCCAAATTTCCACACTTTTCTTCTGCAATATCAGTTAGTAAGTAGTCATTGTATTCCACTCGCCTGTGACAAGCCATTGTAGCGACTCTTTTTTAATTTTCTCTTTTTTTTTTTTTAACTTTCTTTTTAGTTTCTTCTTTTTCATCATTTCACTTCAATCTTCATTCATTTCCGTTTCACTCCATGGGATTCGTAAACATGGGTTGCGAATCGCAGTGTTACCTTCTCAAAAGTCAGCTGCAAGTCAGCGCGCGCGCGACTCACTGAATGGTGGAGAGCCTTGATGCGCTCCAACTTTTGCAGCGATACTTCGTGCGCCTTCAAGTGATGACATTCCTCCGAGAAACTGTTCTGGTTTTCCAGGCTGAGGCAGCCAATCAACTCGTCCAATTCCTTGGTAGATAAGGGACGCCGGCGGAGCGCTTGCATCCACACATTGTGGAACTGTTGCAGGTACCTTTCTTTAAAGGCGTAGGCGTCATTGTGACCCTGGATCACGTTGGCCAAGCTCACGCCAAAGCCTGCTTCAATCTTTCCAATACTCTCCTTTGCACTGTAGTCCATGTATTCCATGGTCTCCATATCCTCCATCATTGTAGAGAGTGTGTGCTCATAGTTGGCCAAGCTTTCGTCTGAACTTTCATCGCCCGCGATATCAGTACAGACTTTCACAAAGTCTTTGCCTGTAGCCTGAACACTCTCTAGGAGGGTAAGTAGATATGCTTCAATGCGCTCATGGACACTGAATTGTGCTAAGAACGTCTTCTTGCACTTGTTCATTAAGCTATCCTGTGTGCGCACTGCTGCTTGTAATTGCAAAAGGTGACTAGAGCAAGGATTCACCACTTCGTGAGCCATCTCTTCTGGAAGGAATCTGATGAAGGTTGGTGCTTGTCTTCTGTTGATGCCACCACCCACCATTTTCTCGCACCTCAAGGTTTCCTCGTGCTTCTCAACACTCACCACAAGTTTCAAGTAGGCCAAGTACTCGTTGAGTTTATTCTCGGCCTCAGTCTTACCGAGCATCTTCAAGTCCATGCTAAGACATTGCAACTCGAAAGTATTCTTGTCAAGATGAGGAAGAAAGAGAGCTTCCATCTCAAGCTGAACCCATAGTTGGCTTTTGGGTTTGTGAAGCCAGCTGTCCATTTTTGTTTCGTGAGAGAAGGTGATAGCGGCCGCAATCTTCTTTACGATGTGAACAGGTTTGGTGGCTTCGTTAGTAAATGGAGTGAGGCTCTTTTTGGGTGCCTCGACTGTTGTAACTTTGACTGGTGCAACTTTGACTGGTGCAACTTTGACTGGTGCAACTTTGACTGGTGCTGGTGCAACTGGTGCAGCTTCTTTGATTGGAAAACGATCCTTGAGTGGAGTGGTTATCTCCTTTGGCACAGAAGATTTGGTTGCGCCAGGGGGCTTCACTGGAAACCGGTCTTTGAGCGCTGTAGTGATCGCGCTAGCATCAAAGCCTTTGATCTTGGCAGGAGGGTTCACAGGAAACCTGTCTTTAAGCGCTGTAGTTATTGCGCTTGAGTCGAAGCCCTTTACCTTGGTAGGAGGGTTAGCTGGAAACCGGTCTTTGAGCGCCGTAGTTATTGCACTTGCATCAAAACCTTTGACCTTGGTAGGAGAGTTCAATGGAAACCGGTCCTTAAGTGCAGTGGTGATTTCGCTGGCATTGAATTGCTTGATTGGTGCTGGCGGCTTGCCTGGAAACCGATCCTTGAGTGCGGTTGTAATTTCCCTAGCATCGAAAGCCTTGATTGGTGCAGGAGGCTTTGCTGGAAACCGGTCCTTGAGAGAAGTCTTTATCCCGAATGAGCCATGTTGTTTGGAACTGAGCGCCTCCTCAATATGGATGAACTTCGAGAGATCCAACTTCTTAAATGGGGCAGCCACGACTTCGCGCTCCACCTCCTCACCCTCAAACTTTCCATTAAGGACTTCTGACTTGTGC
>WFIV01000127.1:0-12860 GCA_009756565.1 Metschnikowia sp. UWOPS 03-167b3
TCTATATAAGAGCCGATGATCCCACTTGTTTAGGGACCATCAACGAATACACCTTCTCTTAAGTACTAGACGTTAAAACAACTACTGAAGAACCTAACAATAAATATAAAAAAGAGATATTGGTGCCGCCTTTTGTAGTCGTTTTCAAGAAAAGTACCTAAGGGAAGATGTATGCGTTGATTTCCCTAAACAAAGCGGATCACCACTACCTTCTAGAAAACTGTCCAGCCCGATCGACTGGCTTCAGGCTGCTTTAGGAACACGCCAGCACCCTAGCTGGCAGGCAATATACGGGGCGGAGGCAGCCGAGTGGCTGGTCGAGAGGTCCCGATGGCGTTGGTATGACCCGGAAATGGTATGTGTGGCCAGTCTGCGTCGAGGAAGCCACTACTACAGCTAAGGCCCTTACCTCGTGCAAGCAACCGGATTTCCCGAGCCATCTCAGCAACAAAAGCGAGCAGAAGAACAAAAACTTCACGTACTTCATGGTCGGATCCATGGCATTGTTGTGAGCAGCCGGAGCCAAGTCCACGGTGGAAGCCTTCCTTTCGTCCATGGCAGCATCCGCCAATGTGTTGGCCAAGTCCAAGGCTGAGGACAAGTTGAACGCTATCCCTGGGGAAGCAACGTGATCATCAAGTGGCAGGGTAAGCCTGTTTTCGTCAGACACAGGACCCCAGCGGAGATCGACGAGGCCAACGCCGTGGGTATCAAGACCTTGAGAGATCGCCAGACCGACGACGAGAGAGTCCTTAAACCCGAGTGGTTGGTGATGATCGGAACCTGCACGCATTTGGGATGTGTGCCCATGGGAGAGGCGGGCGATTTCGGCGGATGGCTCTGCCCATGCCACGGCTCGCACCACGATATTTCCGGTAGAATCAGGAGGGGCCCTGCACCCTTGAACTTGGCGATTCCGCAGTACGAGTTTAGTGACGACGAATCGTTGATGATTGGCCAGGGTCAGGGATGAAAATACAATATAGTCAGATAATAGTCAGCAATCCAGTAATTGCGCCCAAGACTGCCCGTGGCCGTCCTGCACTCCAGTGTTTGGCCCAGTGGTATTCGTGCAAGCGGCGGTCGTGGTTGCTCTCTAGACGGGTTAACGGTTTTCCCTTGCAGCCACGTGTACAAAAATATCCATGGGTAGTAAGAGACGGTATAGCCTGTAGGTTTAATGAAATGGATCCTGATAATTTATGGCATAATAAATTTAAAATATCTCCTCCTGAATTCTATAATTGAGATGGCGATAGAATTGATGAAATGAGAATACAAACGGTAAACAAACCGCTTTATGCGACTCAAAATGGTATATCTATATTAAGCGGTTCAAGATATAGATTATACTCTTAAGAAATTTGATGGCTTAGAACTAATATATACTATACTGATGTTTTTATAAGAGAATCTTCTATAAATTACTCGGAATTTAGAAACATCTGTAATACTGATTTGGGTTCTTTAGACGATACAATAGATGGTAGCTTAAACAATGAAATACCTGAAATGGTACTATGCGGTCGTAAAATGTATGGCTATAATTATTTAGATTCTGACTCGAATGTAAAAGAAAAAGTATACTGTAAAGGTGTACCAAAGTCTATGGCACTTTAGACCACTAAATTAATACTTGAGCAATCTAAAAATGCTCAATATTCTTATACAATGTTAAGGATTTAATAAATACAAAAGAAGAGATGTAGAGAAAATAGGTGGAGAAACTTGATCATTAGAAATCTTAATGTGAGTTCCATCTTGTCACAAAAATTATCAATTAATTCAAAAAATAAAATTATTTCGCTTAAATACTTATTTTTGTATGCTTTATTGATATGTTCGCGGACTAGCTCTCGTTGTATAATATGCCTTACTTTTGTATACAAATTACCTCACATTTTCATACTTATTACTAGTTATATCCGGAAAGTTTGTTGCTTTCAGATAACATCTTTGATAATGAATTGCCTCATGTAATGAAGAATAATATAGCGCCAATTTATTTCGCCTTGAATTCAAATACCTGTAATGTGGTTCCACATTCTCGTACATCAAAACATTTATACAATATAATGCGTGATTTTACCTTGAATTTAAATAATAATAATTATAATATTTCTTTACTACTCCTTATATAAATTTATCTTATTATTATTGTATTTTATTTTTCGCTTTTTTAACTAACTTTACTTAACATATACGGGGTAGACCTAGGGCTTCCAAGAACACTATGCTTGGAGCCAACGATACAGAAATTACAACAAATCCTTACAGTGGAAATTCTCCGTGATTCTAAAACTAATAGCTCCGTCCTGTTTTAAAAGATTCATGAAAAACTTGCTTTACCATTCGCTTCATACCCTTGTATGCATTCTCGACGTGTGCCCGGAATCTCTCGTTGTATCATGTCTTGGTCTTGTGGCCAGCCTCCTTCACTATATTATACTACTTTTTGCACTGAGCCATATACTAATATGCCTATTACAAGACGCCCTAAACAGTGCTGATTTCAGGAACGAGAATCATACGCATAAGCTTACATCTTATGTACACTTTCAATCCCTGACACTTGCACTTCTGCCAAACATCTTATACTCGGAATTCTCATCAAGTATTCAGTGTCCATGGTATTTTTGGAACCCGGTCCTACCGCATGTATGTAAGGGCATAAAATTTGAATAATTTGAATTAGAGTGGGTAATTTGTAATAAGGGCTAAAGAGTAAAGCCATGAAATAGAGCATTTCATGTATTAACTCATCAGGCAAATTCGGTATTAAAGGCGTCTCTGGTCCGGGATTTGGGACCATACTCAACAATTTCATGTATTATATCAGGCTAATTTGTGGCATACAAATGCGGCCAATTATATAATGGTGAAATGGGCAAATGTAATTCACGCCTATGAACTCTTATACCATACTTCTTTAATCAACACAGTTACACTCGAATGCGCCAATTCTCATTCATTTGATGATATACTGAAATACCCACTGTTATCACATAGAGAGTACCGGGGATTCCATGCTTTGACCACCGCCTCCAAAGCCAAGGCCTGGTACTACTCAGGAAAATTCCCAATACTCTGCGATTGTTGTCCCACTTGCAATATTGCCAATACCAGAACTCCAACCTTGCGGGGATTCCACTAATTGGGCTGCATCGACAAACTTCACTCCCAACTTAGAAAATCCCGGTACCAGCTTTACCGTTGCTGCTGGTTTTCTTTTCTAATGAAAGACAACCAACTCTAGGTTTTACAAGCTCGGGTTCTTTGAGGCGGCTCCTTTTAGTCCGAAGATATCACCTTGGTCTCTCAGAGGGGCTTTGATTGCCTCTAACGAACTTCCGCTTGCCAACCTCTTGGCCTTGGGTCCGAGCCTACGACGGGGAAACGAAAAGTATATTCAGTGGTGTAATCAGTAGACCGCTGCGTGTGCACGTTAGAGTAGAGCGGCACGACGTTAGAGTAGAGCGGCACGACGTTAGAGTAGAGCGGCACGACGTTAGAGTAGAGCGGCACATGGGCCACTTTTCCTGTCAAGAAACTAAATCAACCACACTAGGACTGCAACGGCACATGCGCCAATGGCCTTTGTGGATGCTGCGTTAGCTGTGGAATGGTCGGGACCGGTGCCGGATAGGGGAGTGGATGCGGCGTAAGTGGTGGCTTGGGTGGAACTGAGGGCCGTGGACTCCAGGGCTGTGGTGGCTTTGGTGATGAGGCCACCGAGTCGGGTGAAATTCTTTGGCGAGTCCTTCCCAAAGAAGGAGTTTGTTGCTGTGTCCGGTCCAAAGGCAACGGAACCTGAATTTTGGGAAGCCTTGTTTGGCCTAGGCTGCGTGGTGTTGCAGCATTGATCTTCGGCGCGGTTCCCGGCCATCCCGACGGTCTCGCGTCCCACGCACTCACCAGGATTATCCAATGAGACCCCACCAGTCTCGTTGACGGTTGAAGTTGCCGATAAACTGGTCTCTATTGGGCGGTTTGTAGAGGTCCCAGCGCCGGCTTTCCATTTGGCTTGGGGTCCCGCCGCACACTCGGCGCACTTGGCCATCGAAGCGGAGGCCGGGATAGCTTTCTCGCCAAACGGAACGGAAGTGTTTGGCCCTCTCAAAGTTGGCGAACTTGTTGCACTGGGTCCGCCAGCCTTGGACCCAGCATTTGATGAAACCTGGCAAGAAGCAGAAACACCCTGGCCGAAGGAATCAGGAACGATACTCTTACAGACCGAGTGTGAAGCCTGATTGAGCGAAAGCTCCTTCTGCGTCAAGTCCCCAAGATGAGCAGAGGCTGTGTCATTTCTCCAGGCCTCCGAGAACCTCATGGAGCCCGCGGGTGCCGAAGCCACGGGCAGGCTGCTTTTCGTTCTCCATTCTTCACCTTCTCTTTCAAAAGCTCCTTTGGGCTCGTTCAAAGGTTTCCGAGACTCAAGCCCAGGCCCCTTGGGCTCTGCAATCTCCAATATAGGCAGCCTGAAGTTCTCCATACGGTCTTCCGACCCTGTCTTGGGATCTTGAGGATCACTTTCGCTTTCTTCGGGTACTTGGGCTGCTGATCCGGCCGTTGTAGCAGAAGCTACTGTTTTAGGCTCACCACGCAGTGGTGGAGTATTCCTGGGAGACTCAGGCCTTAGGTGTATCTCGGGCAGGGGGTCTTCTGCTGGCACATGTTGCGCAGCTTGCACTTCACCCTCGTGTGCTGTTTCCAAGTCGAACTTGGCCACGGGTTCCAACCTGGACGTGGCTGTGTTTTGATTTGCATAGTTTGCCTGGGACTCAGCCGGTGATTCTGCAGGTTCGAGCACCTGTTGTGGACGAGCATCAGACAAGAACGGCTCATTGGCCACCAATTTGGGTCTCACGGGCTCACTCAAATTGTCTGTGCCCCCACTCGAGAATTGCTTCCTAGTAACATTTAGAAGATGACTGAAGGACGACGAGTCGAGGGGCGATGGAGCCACGCTTTTATCACCTATCGTCGTAATTTTGTCAGAAGAGGTCAGCGGTTCATTGCCTATCACATTTTCTTCAGGAGGGGTCAACTTTTCATCATCAATCCCAACATGTTCTTCAGGTGGGGCCATCCTTCCATCATCAATCCTCACAATTTCTTCAGGTGGGGCCATCCTTTCATCATCTATCCTCACACCTTCACCCGGAGGAGTCCACCGTTCATCAGTTACTGTTTCAATGAGTTGAGATTCGGCACCTTCCTCCTCATCCTCGGTCAACATTTCATCAGCAGTTGTCAAAATTTCGTCCACTCCCGAATGTGCTTCCAAATGCGTCCGACGTTCACCCGCCTTAGTCACGTCACCATCAGAATGAGACAGTTTCCTACGCGAATCTTTCGACGTATCGAAACCAACAGATGATGCATCACCGCCAATTGGAGCTTCTGTTTCGAAATCATTAGCTGGTTGGAACTGAGGTTGCTGCTTGCGTTCCTCATCATATCCTAGAGTCGTTGTGTTGGTTTCAGTCCCATTGAAATCAACCTTGATACCTTGTCTGGACATTGAGTGTGCCTTTTTACTCTCTTCTTCTTGGTCCAGTTTACCGAGCTCCTGAAGCACACAACCTGTGTCACTTGTCGCGCCATTTTCACTGTCGTAATTGGGATCGGCTTCTGGGTTGCAGACCGCGGCACCGACGTTGGCAACCTCCTCTTCAGTACCTGAATTGATAACATTTGGACTGCCCCGAGTATCAGTCTCAGCAGCGCCATCCTTTGCGGCGTCCCGGTCACCAGTATCGCGATTGGTACCCTTCACACCCGCCCGGGTGTGAGTACCAAAACCTTGACTATCGGAGGGTACCTGACTCTGAGAGACAGGAATGTTATCATTGGGAACTTGACTTCCAGGACCAGGATCGTTACCATTAGGAGGGACCTGGCTTTCAGGGCCACCACTTTGACCATTTGGCAGGACCTGGTTTTCAGGGTCCGGATGGTTTCTATTTGTAGAGTCCTCATTTTCTGGACCAGCATTGTTACCATTAGGACCAACCTGGCTCCTCGAACCAGAATCGATTCCATTCGCAGAGGCCTCATTTTCAGGACGAGAATTCTTATCTGTGGGACTACCCTGAATTTTAGGACCAGGATCGTTACTATTTGGAGACACCCGGTTTTCAGGACCAGCATTGTTATCATTGGAGCCACCGTGTATTCCAGGACCAGAGCCGTTACCATTTGGAGGGTCCTGATTTTCTGAGCCAGAATTGTGACCAATTTGAGGGATCTGATTTTCTAGGCCGGCAATATGACCATTTTGAGGGACCTGGTTTTCAGGGCCACCATTGTGACGATTTGGGGGAACCTCACTTTCATGGTCAGAATCGTTTCCAGTTGGATAGGCCGCATTTTCAGGGCCAACATTATTTCCCTTTGGAGGATCCTGACTTTCAGTGCCAGAATCTTTACCAATTGGGGGCACCCGGTTTTCAAGGCCAAAATTGTCACCATCTAGAGACACCACGTTTTCAGGGCCACTATTGTTATCAATTGAAGGGACCTGGTTTTCAGGGTCCGGATGGTTTGGAGGGACCTCATTTTTAGGGTTCAGATTCTTTCCATTTGGAGTGGGCTCATTTTCTAGGTCAGAATCATTACCATTTTGAGTGATCTGGTTTTCTGGACCAGCATTGGTATCACTGGGACTGCCCCGAATTCCAGGACCAGAATCCATACCATTTTGAGGGATCTGGTTTTCAGGGCCCCGATTGTTACCATTTTGGTGTTCTAGGTTTTCTGGGCCAGAATCCTTACCACTTGGAGTGGCATCATTTTTAGGGCCAGCATTGTCTCTATTTGGAGAGATCTGCTCTTCAGGGCCATTATTGTTATCTTTTGCACCAGGTCGGTTTTCGGATTGAGAATTGGTACCATTTGGAGCGACCCCATTTTCAGTTCCAATCTTGTTAAGTCTCAGACCACCCCGATTCTCATTCCCCGTATCGTTAACACCCGCACCACCCCGACTTTCATTGTTCGCCTCATTGCCATTCGCACCACTCCGAACTTCGGAATCAGATTCGTTACCACTTACCTCGCCCCGGGTATCCGTATCTGGGTCATCTGGATCGTCCTGGTTTCCAGTAACAGGATCGATACCATTTAAATCGGCGCGATTTCCAGGCTTCGGATCGCTTCCAACTGAAGGAGCCAGATTTTCAATGCTAGCATTGCTATCACTTGTACCATCCCGGTTTGCATTGTCTTGCTCGTTAAGATTCGCACCACCCCGATTATCTGTACCAGAATCGTTACGATTGGCACCTCCCCGACTTTCCTTATCCGGGTCCTCAATTCTCGCACCACCCCGGTTCTCGGTATCAAAATCGTCAACGTTTACACCGCCAGGAGTAGCAGTATCCGGATCGCTACCATTTGAACTTTCCCGATATCCATGGTCAGGATTGGGGCCATTTGGAAAGGCCCGATTCTGACTTTCTAGACCGCTATTATTCGAAGAGACTTGTTCTTCAGTGCCAGAATTCGTACCATTTGGACCGGCCCCATTTCCATTTTCACGATCATTATTATTTGAAGGGACCGTGTTCGCAAAGCCCGAATCGTTAATATTTGGGCCCCTCCGGGTTTCGGGTGGAGCATCGTTATCATTTGAAAGGACATTCTTTTCAGTACCAGAAATTTCAATATTTGGACCACCCCGGGGTTCAGTTTCAGAATCGATACCCTTAGGAGCTCCCCGATTTTCAGATTCTGGATCACTCCCATTTGATTCAGTGTCAGCATGGTTTTGTTTTTGGCTGTCCTGATCTCCTTCTTTGGGGTCAATATCCTTTGGGCCAACCCTTTTTTCAGTATCGGGACGGCTGTCAGCATCCGGACTGTTACCATTTGAACCGCCCAATTTTTGAATGTCGGGATTGTTACCATTTGTGCCGGCTCGATTTTTATATCCAGGATCGTTAGCGTTCACACCATCCCGGATTCCAGTATCAGGATCTTTCCTATTTGGGTCTTCTCGATTTCCATTGGCATAATCGTTGCCTTTGACGCCTACCCGGTTTTTATTGATAGGAACGGCACCATACTGACCACCCTGCTTAACATTACCAGGATCGTCAACATTTAGACCTCCTCGAATTGTATTGACAGGATTGGTGCCAGAGGGCCCACCCTGTCTCACAATCTCAGGGCCTTCTTCATCGGAACCTCCCCGTATGCCACGGTTGGGTTCGTTACCATCGAAAGGGAACACTTTCTCAGTATCATTTTTGTTACCATTTGATGGGACCTGGTTTTTAGGGTCAGGATCTTTACCATTTTGACCTTCCGGAACCTTGTGATCAGAATCGTTACCCTCATCAGAATCGTTATCATTTGCATTGCCCCTGTTCCCTTTAACAGGTTTATCGCCATTTGGACCTCCCCGATTCTGAATGTTAGGATCATTTGAACCATTTTGGTGTTCATTGACAGGCTCCTTGCCATTCACATCGCTCTGAAACTTGATGTCAGGCTGGTTACCATGTGGACTTGCTCGATTTTCATTCTCGGGATGGTCAAGTTTCGGACTCTCGGTACCAGGATTGTGACCATCTGGATGCACCTGCTTAGCAGGACCAGCAGTGTCATCATTTGAAGCATCCTCATTTTTGTTATCACGATTCTTGTCTTCTGGCCCATCCTGGGTTTCGTTTCCCAGATTGTTACCATTCAAAGACAAATTTACAGTGCCATCATCGACACTATTTGGACGTCCCGGATTTAAAGTATCAGAATTCTGTCCATTTCGACTTCCCCGATTTTCATCGCCACCAGAAATACCATTCGGACCACCCCGGCTTTCAGTCTGAGGACTGTTCTCCTCTCGGGCACCTCTGTTTCCCTTTCCAGTATCTTCGCCATTAGAGCCACTCCGATTTAGAGCATCAGAATCGTTATCAGTTGGACCTGCCTGATTTTCATTGTCCAGATCGTTACTAATCGAAGGAGACTGGTTAATAGTGCTCGTATCAGTACTATTGGGACCACCCACAATTTCATAGCTGGTGTCTGTACCATTTGGATCGCCCTGAGTTTCATGGACGGGATCGTTGCTATTTGGAGGGTCACGATTTTCAGTACCTGAATTGTTTCCATTTGGAGGGTCCAGGTTTTCCGAGCCACCATTGGTATCATCGGAATTGCCCTGATTTTCAGGGCCAGAATCCTTACCACTTGGAGGGACCTCACTTTCAAAGCCACTGTTGCGACCGTTCTCATTTTCAGGGTCAGAATCATCACCATTTCGTGGGTCCTGATTATTAGGACCCCCCTGAATGCCCGTACCAGAATCATTACCATTTTGAAGGACCACATTTCCAGAGCCATTATTGTTTACATTGGGATCCTCCTGAATTCCCGTATCAGACCCATTACCTTTTGGTGAGTCCTCGCTTTCAGAGCCAGAATCGTTTTCTTTTGGAGAGGATTGCTCTTCAGGGCCGGGTTTGTTACCATTTGGATCGCCATGACTTTCATTGACGGGGTCATTTTTATTTGGAGGGACCTGATTTTCCGGACCATAATCGTTTCCATTTGCAGGGACCTGGTTTTCAGGGCCACCTCTGTTACCATTTTGAGGGTCCTCATTTTTATGGTCACGAACATCACCATTTTGAGCGTCCTGATTTTCAGGGCCACTATCTTTATCATTGGGACCACCCTGATTTCCTGTTCCATCATTACCATATTTAGGGACCCTGTTTGCAGGTCCAACATTGTGACCTTTTTGGGGGGCCGCATTCTCAGGGCCATTATTGTTATTATTGGGACTGCCCTGAGGTCCAGGACCAGAATCCTTTCCACTTGAAGGGTCCTGTTTTTCAGAGCCAGCGTCGGTACTATTTGGAGGGATGTCATTTTCAGGGTCAGATTTATTACCATTTTGAGGGTCCCGGTTTTCACGGCCCGCATTGTTACTATTTGGGGGGACTTCTTTTTCCGGATCGGCTTCATTACCATTTTGAGGCACTTTGTTTCCAGGGTCAGCATTGTTACTTTTTTGAGGGACCCGATTTTCAAGGCCATTATTGTGACCATTTTGAGGGTCCTGTTTTTTAGGGCCATTTCTGTTATCATTGGGACCCCCCTGACTCCCCATACCAGAATCATTACTTTTTTGAGGAACCTGATTTTCAAGGCCATAGTTGTTACCATTTGGAGGGACCTCATTCTCAGGGTCAGAATCATTACCATTTTGAGGTACCTGGTTTACAGGGCCACCATTGGTATCATTGGTATCATTGGGAGTACCCTGAATTCCAGGACCAGAATCCTTACCATTTTGTGGCCCCTGATTTTCAGATCCAGCATTGTTACCATTTGGGGGAGCCTGACTTTCAGGGCCAGAATCGTTAACATTTGGCGGGACCTGGTTTACTGGACGAGCAGTACTATCAGTGGGACCACCCTGTATTCCAGGGCCAGGTTCGCTTTGACTTGAAAGGTCCTGATTTACAGGGCCATTATTAATATTTGGAGGGACCGCATTTTCAGGATCAGAATTGTTACCATTTCGAGGGTCCTGGTTGTCAGGTCCAGCATTGTCACCATTTCGAGGGTCTTGATTTTCAGGGCCACTATTTTTGTTGTCATTGGGATCCCCCTGAATTCCCGTACCATCAATACCATTTTTAGGGACCTGATTTTCGAGGCCACCATTGTTACCCTTTCGAGGGACTTCATTCTCTGGGCCGGGATTGCTATCTTTGGGACCACGCTGAATGCCATGACCAGAATCTTCACCATTTGGAGGGACCTCATTTTCAGGGTCAGAATCATCACCAGTTCGAGGGACCTGGTTTTCAGGTCCAGCATTGTTACCATTTTGAGGGACCGGATATTTAGGGCCATTATTGTT
Source organism: Metschnikowia sp. UWOPS 03-167b3 (assembly GCA_009756565.1). NCBI lineage: Eukaryota > Fungi > Ascomycota > Pichiomycetes > Serinales > Metschnikowiaceae > Metschnikowia > Metschnikowia sp. UWOPS 03-167b3. The sequence continues at coordinate 10,883 of WFIV01000127.1, forward strand.
ACCGTGGGGACCCCCCTGAAATCCCGTAGAAGAATGATTACCTTTTTGAGGGACCTGGCTTTCAGGACCAGCCTTGTTACCCTTTGAAGGGTTCTGGTTTTGAGGGCCAGAATCCTTGCCATGTATAGTGACCTCATTTTCAGGGTCAGGATCTTTACCATTTGGAGGGACCTGGTTTTGAGGGCCAGAATCCTTGCCATGTATAGTGACCTCATTTTCAGGGTCAGGATCTTTACCATTTGGAGGGACCTGATTTTCAGGGCCAGAGCCATTACCATTTGGGCTGGCCGCATATTGAGGGCCCGGATTATTATTATTGGCACCACCCTGAATGCCGTGACCAGAATCGTTCCCATTTGGAGGGACCTGATTTTCCGGGCCGGGATTGTTACCCCTTGGAGGGGTCTGGTTATGAGGGCCCGCTATGTTACCGTTTGGTGGCACCTGATTTTCAGGGTTGAGATTGTTTCCATGGGAAGTGCGTTGGGCTTTAGTGCCAGCATTGTTACCATTTGAACCTCCCTGACGACCCTTTACGGGATCCGTACCATTGGGACCAGCCCGAATTCCAGTCTGAGTATCGTGAATAATTGGAGGGGGGGGATTGTTAGGGGCAGCTTCGGATCCATTTGCATCACTCTGCTTTAAAGCGTTGGGGCTTTTGCGACTTGCAGGGACTTGAGCTACTGTGCCTGCATTGGTTTTTTCCCTGTTGTCTTTTGATTTCGCTATTGCGCCATTGGGGAGCTTTTCAGTTCCCCTACCGTTAGCATCATCAACTTCACGCGTAGTGCTGTTCTGAATACTGGTTCCATTCGTGCTGTCAGATCCATTATCTTTTGGTTGTGGTGAGCCGTTGTCCGGATGTTTCGAAGCAATTGCTTTCAGTCTCCTTGAAGATTCGTTTCCAGCGGCTTCCTGAGCTCCTGCGTCTTTAGGGTCACTTTTAGGATTACCTTCTCCACCATTCTTGGACTGTTCGAATTCCACGTCCGTCGGTGTATGGTTCCTCGCAGGTGCGTGACTATTAGGTAAAATTTCCGAGTTTCGGATATCCGGAAGAATATTAATAGTACTGTCCTTAGGCTGCTGTTTTGCATTGTCCTCAGGCAGTTGCTTTTCATCGTCCTTAGACTGCTGTTTAATATCGTCCTTGGGCTGTGATTTTCCGTCGTCCTTAGTTTGTGGTCTACCATCGTCCTTAGGCTTTTGCTTTCCAAGGTCCTTGGGCTGTGATTTTCCGTCGTCCTTAGGCTTTTGCTTTCCGTCGTCCTTAGGCTGTGATTTTCCGTCATCCTTAGGCTTTTGCTTTCCATTGTCCTTGAGCTGTGATTTTCCATCGTCCTTAGTCTGTGGTTTACCATCGTCCTTAGGCCTTTGCTTTCCGTCGTCCTTAGGTTTTTGCTTTCCATTGTCCTTGGGCTGTGATTTTCCGTCGTCTTTAGGCTTTTGCTTTCCGTCGTCCTTAGGTTTTTGCTTTCCATTGTCCTTGGGCTGTGATTTTCCGTCGTCTTTAGGCTTTTGCTTTCCATGGTCCTTAGGCTTTTGCTTTCCATTGTCCTTAGGCTTTTGCTTTCCGTCGTCCTTAGGCTGTGATTTTCCGTCATCCTTAGGCTTTTGCTTTCCATTGTCCTTAGGCTTTTGCTTGCCATTGTCCTTGGGCTGTGATTTTCCGTCGTCCTTAGGCTTTTGCTTTCCATGGTCCTTAGGCTTTTGCTTTCCATTGTCCTTAGGCTTTTGCTTTCCGTCGTCCTTAGGCTGTGATTTTCCGTCATCCTTAGGCTTTTGCTTTCCATTGTCCTTAGGCTTTTGCTTGCCATTGTCCTTCGCCTGTGATTTTCCATCGTCCTTAGGCTTTTGCTTTCCATTGTCCTTGGGCTTTTGCTTTCCATGGTCCTTAGGCTTTTGCTTTCCATTGTCCTTAGGCTTTTGCTTTCCGTCGTCCTTAGGCTGTGATTTTCCGTCATCCTTAGGCTTT
>WFIV01000062.1:0-77861 GCA_009756565.1 Metschnikowia sp. UWOPS 03-167b3
TTTTTGCACCCAAAACCAGGTGCAGCAGGCATTTCCTTGTTGAACAAGGCAAGACCTTTGGGCAGCAACAAGTCTCTAAGTTTCTGGCCAAATGTGGGTTTGGCTTTGGTACTTACAGAGTCTTCCTGGATGCAGGCGTCAGCGCTGGCCACCTGGGTTGCGGCCGTGCAAGTCGTGCCAGTTGGCAAGGCCGATACGACTGTGGTTTCACCCCGCGTTTCAGGAATAGTGTTCAACTCAGTAGACATGAAGCAACTGTCGCCACCTTTGGTGTCATTTCCAGCGGTGGCCAGAGGGCTGGAGGCGAGTCCATGAGTGTACAAACTGGATCCTGACGAAAGGTCCATCGTAGGCCCAGCACATCCACGCTTGGCCAAATACAATCTCCGCTGCTTCTCGGCATCGTAGAGAAAGTGCTCCATTTGGGCGGCGGGCAGGTTGGATTGTCTCCGCCCGGCAGGCCCATTCGCAAAAGTAGATTGATTCAGGTTCATGGTGAAAAGGGCTGATAGTTCTTTGAAAGTAATAATGAAGAAGATTAATACCTAAGAACGTTTAATAAGTACGTAAGTGATATTTACGCGGGAAAAGATACAGTACGACTGTTGGGGAGGTTGGCGCGGTGGTAGAGAGTTCTACGCGAAGTGAGCACAAAAAGATTGGCCCTCAGGCGCGAATGAAAGAGCACAAAGCTGCTTAAAGCTGTTTATAGATGAAGCGGTAACCTCGCATGTTACGCTTACTTGTTGAGCAAAAGGGAAAATGTCGCTACTGGCAGTCCGTACTGTGTCGAGCTGAGAGCATTTAATAACGACCAGTGAGTTATTTCAGAATTTTAGTGTATTTACTAATCTGGGATAACTAGCGTGCATTCCAAAAAGCCGAGCCATGAGCGCGATTGACGGCATTCACATAGTCTTCCCGTTTGAAGGTTGAAGAATGTGCACATTATATTATAAGCACACCAATGTGGGTAAACGAAGCGGCCTAATCCCTATCATTCTTAGATTTGATGAAGGCGAGAAAGGGCCCGAGTTCCCACCAATTCCACACCCACAAGGCACTCATCTCGTAAAAGCGCAATTGGTGAATCAATTGGAATTTTGGACCTAGCGCAAAGGGAACATACTCTTCAAAGATACTACCTCATCAGTCTTGTGCTCCGGTAAGGGCTGATCTCCGCGGAGCCCTACGGGGAGCCGAGTCTAAGAAGCCCTCCTTATCTATACAAGGTCCCATGACGAAGTGGTGCACACAACGCTTCCGCGAGGTACCTCGCATCCGTACGCTAGGTTTGAGAGCATATTTTCGCAGCCACGGTTGCAAACCACGCGAAACGGTTTAATACCCTAACTTGGTTAGTTTCAGCCAAAATTGCCAAATACCGATTTTTGCAAAGCAACATTTATAGAGGAACGGTTTCAAAATGCACCAAGATTATCATCGCTATGAAACGTCCGAAACAGCAAGCATGTGCTCCTTTGTTACAAGGTAAATACACAGAAAGGTCGAGAGACGAGTTTTCACAGTAAAGAGGCTAATGCCCTGAAACAATTTTTGACCAGAGGGTTGTCCTTGCTTGGGAAGATAAAGCACCAAAACTTCATGTCATATAAGTTTGAAGACATGGGCTCATGGGAGGAAAGGAGGATTCGTCTGATGCAATATCTTTAAGAGAGTATAGCATATCTGTGTTCCATCACATAGCAATCACGTGCCGTCCCTCAAGAGCCTGTATTTAATTCATCTTTGGTCCTTCATTTCTCATTTCTTCAAACAGTGACTCCGAATACGTGGTTTTCCGGACTGGTGGTGATTATGTACAGTCAAAAGGAATTAGTTATCACTCATCCATAATTTTCAGCTCAAGCTTGTTTTACGCTATGAAGTGACTTCGTTTTTTCTTCCAAGGGCTCCAGTTTGGCCCGCTTTTCTCTCGGTAGATTCCACTATTTTCGTCACTAAATTACCGGCACCGTCAAAAAATAGGGAGTAAATGGACCGTAAGAAACACCTCAAAATTGAGTGAAAGTTGACTTCTTTGTCAACATGGTAGTCTATAAAGTCCTCTTGGGTGTATCACACGCCACAAGAAGTGCTTCAACCCGTCCCTCCTCCTGAAAAGAAACCCTACCAATAGAATTTCTGCCAGACCAACAATTTTAACCGAGACGTGTTTGCCCACCTGAACCAACTTAACTTTGGCTCTTTAAAATGCCAAGCAAGTAAAACGTTCTTAAGCTCTGGTGAAATCAGGGAAAAGCTGCAGACCCAGAAATCATGTCACGAGCCGAAAGGCGCCAAACCTTGGACATTAGCTCGTTGATAAAAGCAGCTTCCTATTGAAATTTAGATTTGAAAGAGCCAGTTTTGACAATAATTAAATGGCTCATCAGAATAAAGGTAGCCATATAACTCGTCCCATTTTCGTGAAAGTAAAATTGGCGAAACAGGCTGATTTATTCAATTTATGAAGCCTTTGGCAATAAGCTTGAGCTTTTGTCAGCCTCTTATTCTACCCTCCAAATTTCTTAGAACAGATGATATTCCAACATATTTATGTAGAACGACTGGTACCTTTTAGGTTCAGTTTGGCTAACTTTACTCTGAAAATTCTCAATACCTCGTTAATTCTATCCACCCATCCTTGTTAAAAAGGCACCACCTCCAAGAAGGATTTCTCAAGATAACCTGGATGCTCGTTCAATGGGTCAGCCCAAAAGTCCCACATGACATTGCCGTGACTTCTGGCGACAGCGAGAGAGTTCTTGTTGGGAAAGCCACATACAAGAGCCCCCTACTGTGCAAGCATTGATCAGCGGGCCAGTGGAACATAGTATCTTTTGCACTAGGATTTTCAGAATGATCGACCTCAGCCCACTTTTTCAATTCCAAGAAATTCTTAGATTCCTTGCTTGACTTAGGCAAAACCTGTATTCTGACGCCCAAAGTGAAAGCTGCGTCTCTGGAATATGGATGCATGGCCAAGACGGCCTTATCGGAGGTCAAAATAATCAGGCCTGTTTTAAGTTGCACTGAAGATGTAATTGGCTTAAGTAGACTAATCAAGGGAGCCAATGTCGGTTGGTTATCCCTGGAATTGGACCACAAGGTCCCATGTAGGTACGTGTATAAGTAAAAGCTCTTCTTAGGCAGCACGGCTATATACTATGATTGGCACAAAAAGTTCGTGCCAGGTTTCGCCTGAACGTCTTCCGTTTCTAGTTAACGCATGATGATATTTAAACCGGCTTGGACTCCCTCCGTTTTTATTGAGGAGAGTAAAAATAAACTACAGGTAGCTGTTTCACCATAGCTGAAAAAGGTACTCAACGGTCTGCTGAGCTTTTTCAAATTCAGGTCGGGCCTATACTATGTACTCAGTCTTTGAACTTGATAAAGCAAAGGTCTGTATACCTACCAGCCGCACTAGTCGCTCCCTGGGTTGGAAGTGGAATATCTACTGAAGGAACATTAAAGCCCAAAGCGTAGCGATAGCTCTCCGGTCTATGCCAGAATAATTCATCAAACCCCTTATTGGCCATATACTTCTACTGCATAATCTACTTCCACTGTTTAAATGGGAAGTTGTGATGGACTTTGGTGTACCCTACAGTGTTTAATTATTTTTTTCAATTTGCAAGAATATTTTTCTTTAGCGAGGCGTACCAACACCTGCCACCGCTTCATGTTCTTCAATGGCGTCATACCTCCCAATATTTCTGGCTGGAGTAATGGTATAAGAAAAGGTTTGGCTCTTCTGTTTTGGTATGCGAGGGCCTGGTTTGCCGTGTTTCAAAATCCCGTCCTGATGCATAGGTTCATTACACAAATCCACAATCCCACCTCTAAGGGTTCATCTCATTTTCACAATCCAGGGTTTCATTGGGGTTCATTACCGCACAGACCCCCAAGCCATTACAGACCTGCAGAAGAGTACTACCCTTCCAAATACCACACTCTCGCCTTTAATGTAGTTAGTAGAAGCCACAGAATTTCAGTCACCAGCACCAAGCCATTGGATCGTCTCTTTTCTTCCTTTTTTGTTTTCTTTTTGTTTTGTATCTTTGTTTCTAGCGAGATCAATAGTCATTTAGTCACTGAGTCATATAGTGACAGTCAAGTTTTGCAAGGTAGGACAGTGGCTTATTATAAGCTCACCAAGGGATTTTCGTGTATCAGAAAGTTCTGGATTTCATGAGTAACCCTGTTTCAGTCGTCCTCGTAGGGCTTGTAAACAAGTTTCAAGAACCGTAGACTCACTTCCTCACACTGACGTTGCACACTTTTGCGGGCCGCACTCACTATTCGGTAGAGGCCCTTGGTTCGATCCACTTTTCGCTGCATTACAGCGATGGCCTTTATACCAATGCACTCGTCAATGAATTTTTCCTGATTGGTAGTATTAGTGCAGCCAATCTCGTCGTCCAGCTCCCATTCGGTTATGTAGCCTTCTTTTTGGCTCCAAACCTTATGAAACATGCGTTGGTACCTTTTCTTGAGACTCAAAACCTCATTGTAACCTTTTAGGATAATGGCCAAGGTTGATTTCTGGCCTGAAATCATCTCTTCAATGCTTTTCTGTACACTTTGATCCATTTCCTCCAAAACGTCCAAGTCCTCCATCAATGCGCAGAGCCGTCGCTCATAGTGATTTAGGGTGTCATCTGAGTCGTCTGAATCTTCTCCTTCTTGGTCTGAAACATCGAAAGGGTCGTCTAAGAAAGCATCAAATCCAAGGACGTCGTGTGCTTTATCCCAACGATTGCCGGCCATGTCGGTGCATATCTTCACAAGAGTGCCACCCGTAAACTGGAGATTTCTCATGAGAGTGAGAAGATAGTCCTCGATGTTGTCATGAAAGTCGAACTGATCCAAGAACCACCGCTGCAAATGGTCAATCAAATCGTCCGCAGACTGCACCATATCCCGTATTTGCGAAAGCAGAAGAGTGCAAGGTGACAGCTCAACTAACAGTTCGAAGCACAAGTCCAGCTCCGAAACTCTCACAAAAGGTGGCGCGGGTTCCGCCTCAATCACAGTATATCCAAGATCTTCAAACCTAGCAGTTTCTTTGGGCAGGTCGATGTTCAAGAGTAGTCTCAAGTATACCAAATACTCACTGAAGTCCCTTTCAATCTCTGACTTGCACGCAACCTTTAACTTAAGGTCGAGGTATTTAAGCCTAAAGGTGTTCTTGTCGAGTTCAGGGACCAAGATTGCGTCTAACTCTAGTGCAACCCACAATTGACTTTTTGGTTTGCGAAGCCACTTCTTTAGCTTGGGCTCGCGTACTTTCCGGACAGGGAAATCGTTTTCAGACAAGATTTCAACAAAGCCTCCATGGGTATCTGGGGCGACTGAGTTTGTTGGAGCGCTGTCTTCCTGGGGTACAAGTAGAGTGTTTTCGACAGAAATTGAAGAAGGCCTTTTCACGAAAGAAGCTGGACCGAGTCTTTGTTTGGGTGAATACAAGACAAGCCTTTTCTCTGAAGACACTGAAATAAGCCTTTTCTCAAAGAAGACTGGACTGGGTTTTTTTCTGGGCGAAAATAAGACAAGTCTTTTTTCTGAAGACACTAGAACAAGCCGTCTCTCTGAGGGAGTCGTAACAAGCCGGTTTCCGGATGAGACTAAGACAAGCCTTCTCTCTGAGGTCACGGAACAGACCTGTTTCTCTATAGAAATCAGAACAAGCCTCTTCTGAGGCGAAACCGAAACTAGACTTCTCTCTGGCGACATTGAGATGGTGATTTGTTTCTTGGGTAGTGAGATGACCTTACCCAAAGGAACAAGCCTACTCTCAGAAGAAGTCACACTAAAACGTTTCTCTGAAAATGGAGCAAGCCTTTTCTCAGAAGACACTAAGAAGAGCTCTTTGCCTGAAGAGACTGGAGTTAACCTTCTTTCAGAGACAACTGGGAAAACCTGTTTTGTTTCAAAAAATGGTACAAGCCTCTTCTCTGCAGCCGGGATAATCGCTTCAGTAACAAAGGGCATGAGCCGTGTGTCGATAACAGCCGGCTCAGGTGCCGCGGGCTTATAAATCACTAGAGCCAACCTTTTTTCGGGTCCATCAGTACCATTTTCCAACTGATCCTTAAAATCCAAACCCGCAGGAACTACCGAAGGAACTTTGGCTTCAGCTAAATCCATTTCGGGGCTCCCTGAACCAATTTCAGGGTCCTCATGTTCCGGGGCATTGTCAAAAAAACCAGTGTTAACCAAAATCTTGCCTTCATCAGTTTGGTAATCGTCTGAAGCATGGCAAATTTTTCTCCTCTTTGCTTGAGTACTGGTTTGTTCCAAGTCCCAGGTGCGTTTGGTGCTACTCTTTTCACGGTCACATTCTTGCGTCAGATGCTCGCATGCAAGAGTTGTTACCTCGGGTGGCACTGCATCATCGTTTTCGTAGTCCGGTACATGCACATTAACCAAGTCGACGCTCACTGGCTTGCAGCCAACTCTAAAAGCAAAGGCCACTTTAAATCTGCGCAAGGCGCGGTTCGCAGAGTGACGACGCACCTTTCGGGATTTCACTGGGCACTCCTCGGACTCGCAAACTGACGAGCCTTGAAAGTAGCAAGACGTGTGTTTTTTCAAGAGCTTGACCTTCTTGAGCAACTTGCTCCATTTCTTGGTGGCCTGGAAATGGATCGCGTGCTGGTTCTCCTGCCGCTTAAGGTTCTTGGGCACGTGATTACCGTGCGCGTTTTCGCACCCAAATCCGGGCGCTGCAGGCATTTCCTTCTTGAACAAGGCAATGCCTTTGGGCAGTAACAAATCTTTGATTTTCTTGCTCAAAGATCTTTTGGGCTCGACGCTTAAAGTGCTTTCGCTAGATGCGGAATGCAGCGCTGCAACAAAATTGCTGCACCAAGCATCCAACTCTGGAGTCGCTTCAGGACTGTCTTCCAAAATCGACACACCTATGATCTTCTGGGTACTCTTTGCCGTGGTTTCAAGAGTGAGAGGATTACCCAGGCCTGAAACCGATCCAGTAGCCAGCAAATCGCCCCGTTCACAGAATCCCATAGTGGACTCTGTTACCAGGGCAGACTTGGCAGGAGTGTGGGCCACTCTCGGCTCTTGGTGCAGAGCCTCCTCCAAGAGGAAATTTCCCATATCCTTGACTCCGCGGTTCCTTGTTGACTTGTCTGTGGAAGTTTAAAGGCTCTGTGGTGTGGGAAGGCGGTGGAAAGGAAAAAGTGAAATCAAAGGTGATTATGTAACTGAAAGTTTCAATGGATTCTTAATAGTCTTCAAATATCAAAGGACAATTGATTGTCAGCTTTGCTGGTGAAGGCGTGATAAGAAGTGTGGTAAGTATTGAAATTTAGATGCGCAAATCTGTGTGATCAGGTACAGAACACTGCAAGGTTCACAAAACGGGACACAGGCGTGTTCTTCAGAGACGCAGATACATCCTATGCAGAACCCGAGCATATAAGCGACAGCTTCCAAACGAATGTGCGTTATTATTTTGAGACTGGGGCCGCAGGCTATATTTAAGGCTTAATTGGGCCCCTGCACTTCTTGTTGGACGTCATATACTTCCCGAATTAGAAAAGGCGGAACGAAATTTCCCAGGATTCTCTAACTCACGAGACAATTCCACCAAGACTTCAGTATGCTTATGGCGACTTAAGTTCTGATTTGACACCCTTCCTACCGCTCAGCCTAATCCAAAAGAGCAAGTGTTACCACTAGAATTCTAATCATCAAATGTAGTTGGCCTAATAGTCCATCTGAAGTGCCACCGCTGGTACTTCAGAGCTCCCAAATCCTTCCAAGCCGCTCTCTGCTCACGTCATAGGCTTTGGGTCCTTCACCGCAATAGCATGACTAGATGTAGGATTTCGCTCTTGCTACACTCGAGTGTCACGGGTAACGTCACGGGCCGAAATTCCCGAATGTTTGACATTGCTCCCCTCAAGTTCCCCAAATTGGGTTCATAAAAATGTGAAATACTGGAGTAAAGTTACCTTTAATTTGGCACCAAGAAAATGCTGATAACACAAATATGTTCAAGGACTGGAAAAAAAGCGAGAAAGCGGATCAGAAGCAATCCCAGGAACCGTCCCGAATCAATACTCGGATTCGGCGCCGCAAGTGCTAAACAAGCATAGACAGATTTACACTTCGCGGGCAAGCCAGATGCGCGCCAAAAAGTAACGTACTATGATGTGCAGGCGATTCCTTTCAGGGTCGAGCGCGCGAATTCGGCACAAGGCAATCGGCACAAGGCAATCGGCACACGGCCAAAGCTAGAATGCCTCAGAGGCGATGTTTCTGATAGGTGATGTTTCTGATAGGTGATGATCTCTAATTTGGGCAGAGCGTCCGAAAAAGGAAAAGGGCCGGCTCCAGCTCAGCTTGATGAAACAATGTGTACACGGTGGAGGAGTAAGGTAAGCCTGCACCCCAGTCTGTGCCGAGACACTTATCTGTACAGCGAGTCACAAAATAAAAATTCCTTCCTCATTACTCTTTTCCGCCTTCACCATCAAAGCAAACCCTTTTGCCGTTTGATATTTCGAACACCAGACAAGAAATCCTTAACCGCATCTGTGAATTCCCGTCCTTTTCAGTATTTGAAAACGACCCTTCTGTTCACCATAAGCATGTCTCCTTCAGCCTTTGCCGCTTCAAGTACCGGCAGAAGACCTTCCAAGCAAACTCAGTTGGACGATTTTCTCTCGGACGCTGCCAAGTTGAAACGGAAACATCCCCCTAGAGGAAGCCCAAGACATGACACTACTGAATTTTCTAAAAATTCAACTAGTAAGTCTAAGTCCACGGGCCTTTCCTTTATAAACTCACTGCCCACCTCGGTCAAGCCCCCTGTGGGGTACTGTACTGGCACTACCAACGATGTAGCTCAGCTGGGTGCCTGCATACCCAAGGAAGCGTCTTTGGATATGGTCAAGTCAAAGCCTACATTCACGCAGAAACTTTGTACGTTGTTGCTGCCAAGAGGCCTTGCCTTGTTCAACAAGGAAATGCCCGCAGCACCTGGATTTGGGTGCGAAAATGCGCACGGTGGTAAACCCGTACCCAAGAACCTTAAGCGACAAGAGAATCAGCACGCGATCCATTTCCAGGCCACCAAGAAATGGAGCAAATTGCTTGAAAAGGCCAGGGTCTTGAAAAAGCACAATGCTTGTTATATCCAGCGCATGCCGGTTTGTTGCGTCGATGAGTGTCCCGTGGCCACCAAAAAAGTCCACCGCTTTTCTGGAAGTCGCACCATTTGCAAACTTCGCGTTTTTGCATTCAGAGCCGGCTTCAAGTCTATGAAAAGGGACTTGGTCAATTTGGATTTACCCCAATGCAGACCGCTAGACGCAATGGACCCGGAGAATTTGGCCGTTCTGGCCCGTAAGTACAACACCGCAAAGGATGAGATGTCAAAGTACCGCGCGAAACTTGACTGCGATTTCCAGAAAGCGGCTGCGCGAGCCCAGGAAACGAGAGATGTGCTTGCAAAGCATGCACGCATCTCACCCAATGCACATTGGAAAAAGTACCAAACGGGCTACCGGCCTAGATATGGCCTTGACGCGGAGCTTTTCTATGCAGAGGGCCATCCTGCTCGCAATCTCCCCCACAAACTGAGGCTCAGCAACAATCGATATGACACTTGGAAACCGGACCCGAAGCCACAGCGGGTTCAAAAGCCGAGGGTCCCAGATGCAAGGCTTCTAGCAAATAGGAATCCAGAAAGACGGGCTCCTGAAAAGAAGGCTCCTGAAAAGAGGGCTCCTCAAAGAAAGGTTCACCAAGTTAGAGCTCCGGGGCCTTCCACATTAAGGGATTCCGCAATTAGGGTTTCTGAAGTCAAAGTCCCGGAGTTGAAAACTATCCAAAGGGAAGTTCCGGAATTCAGAATCTCCGAGGAGAAACCCGCTGAAACGATTGCTTCAGCAAGGATAGAAACTTATCAAATCCCAACTTGGAATACTATCAGCGGGAGTACACTGAAATGGAATGTCCCAAAAGCAGAAACGACGCAAGCTCTCGGGGCAGCAAGTCCGCAGCTCAAGAGTCTGAGGGGTTCAAGCCCACAGCTGACGAGTCTCAGCGGTACAATTCCGAACCTTAAGAATGCTTGGACTGAAAATCCTTGGGCTGAGAATCCTTGGGCTGAGAATCCTTGGGCTGAGAATCCTTGGACTGAGAATCCTTGGGCTGCAAATCCATGGACAACAACCACCGCGGACGCAATCACCAGGGTTGCAAGCCCCTTGAGTTCTGCCAAAGTTATAACTCCCGAGGTTGCAAATGCTCAGCACACAATTGTCGGGGTCAAAAGCCCCTCGATTTTGAATGCCAGGGTCACAACTCCAGAGGTTGCAAAAGCTCATGACTTAATTGTCAGGGTCAAAAGCCCCTTGGTTCCAAGTGTCAGGGTTGCAACTCCAGAGATTGCAATAGTTCAAGACACAGTTTCTGAATGTGAGGTCATTGAGACTCACGAAGTGGTGGCTGAAGTTTCCGCAGAGGTTCTTGAAGTTCTAGATGAGGCTCAAACACTCTTGGACACTCCTCTCCCAGACTTCCTCGTCGCCCTAGGTAACTTGATCTCGCCGGAGCTGACACTCACAAAATCAATTGCCGACAGCGCCATACCAGACCATGGCGATAAGGTCGTTGCTGAGATCGAGGAGATCATCCCAGAGATTCCTCTTGCCGCGAAAAAAGAGCCCCCTAAGGCAAAGATCGCTATCAACTTTGGAAAAAGCCAGCTGGGCATTGCCAGCCGCAAAGCAGCGTTATTTGATCGGGCAGCAAAGGCTAATGCTGTGAAACCTACCCGGATTCCTGACGTGATAAAGGTGGCATTGAAGCACAAGTCTGAAGTTCTTAATGGAAAGTTTGAGGGTAGGGAGGTGGAGCGCGAAGTCGTGTCTGCCCCATTTAAGAAGTTGGATCTCTCGAAGTTCATTCATATTGAGGAAGCGCTCAGTTCGAAACAACATGGCTCCTTCGGGATAAAGACTTCTCTCAAGGACCGGTTTCCAGCAAAGCCTCCTGCACCAATCAAGGCTTTCGATGCTAAGGAAATCACCACCGCACTCAAGGATCGGTTTCCAGGCAAGCCGCCAGCACCAATCAAGCAATTCAATGCCAGTGAAATCACCACTGCGCTTAAGGATCGGTTTCCATTAAACCCTCCTACCAAGGTCAAAGGCTTTGATGCAAGTGCAATAACTACCGCTCTTAAAGACAGGTTTCCAATGAATCCTCCTTCCAAGGTCAAGGGCTTTGATGCTAGCGCAATTACTACTGCGCTTCAAGACAGGCTTCCAGTGAAGCCCCCTGGCGCAGCCAAATCTTCTGTACCTAAGGAGATAACTACTCCACTCAAGGATCGTTTTCCAGTTAAAGAAGCTGCACCAGTCGCACCAGCACCAGTCAAAGTTTCAGCCGAAGTTCCACCAGTCGAGGCACCCAAAAAGAGCCTCACTCCATCTACTAACGAAGCCACCAAACCTGTTCATATCGTAAAGAAGATTGCGGCCGCTATCACCTTCTCTCACGAAACAAAAGTGGACAGCTGGCTTCACAAACCCAAAAGCCAACTATGGGTTCAGCTTGAGATGGAAGCTCTCTTTCTTCCCCATCTCGACAAAAATACTTTCGAGTTGCAATGTCTTAGCATGGACTTGAAGATGCTCGGTAAGACTGAGGCCGAGAATAAACTCAACGAGTACTTGGCCTACTTGAGACTTGTGGTGAGCGTTGAAAAGCACGAGGAAACCTTGAGGGGTGACAAAATGGTGGGTGCTGGAATCAACAGAAGACAAGCACCAACCTTCATCAATTTCCTTCCAGAAGAGATGGCTCACGAGGTGGTGAATCCTTGCTCTAGTCACCTTTTGCAATTACAAGCAGCAGTGCGCACCCAGGATAGCTTAATGAACAAGTGCAAGAAGACGTTCCTAGCACAGTTCAGTGTCCATGAGCGCATTGAGGCATACTTACTTACCCTCCTAGAGAGTGTTCAGGCCACCGGCAAAGACTTTGTGAAAGTCTGTACTGATATCGCGGGCGATGAAAGTTCAGACGAAAACTTGGCCGACTATGAGCACACACTCTCTACCATGATGGAGGATATGGAGACCATGGAATACATGGACTACAGCGCAAAGGAGAGCATTAAGAAGATTGAAGCAGGCTTTGGTGTGAGCTTGGCCAACGTGATAAAGGGTCACAATGACGCCTACGCCTTTAAAGAAAGGTACCTGCAACAGTTCCACAAAGTGTGGATGCAAGCACTCCGCAGGCGTCCATTATCTTCAAAAGAGTTGGACGAGTTGATTGGATGCCTCAGCCTGGAGAACCAGAACAACTTCTCGAAGGAATGCCATCACTTGAAGGCGCACGAAGTATCGCTGCAAAAGTTGGAGCGCATCAAGGCTCTCCACCACACAGTGAGCCGTGCGCGCGCTAACTTGCAACTGACTTTTGAGAAGGTGACACTGCGATTCGCAACACATGTTTACGAATCACATGGAGTGAAACGGAAATGAATGAAGATTGAAGTGGATCGATGAAAAAGAAGAAACTAAAAAGATAAAAAAGAAAAAAAAAAGAGAAAATGAAAAAAAGAGTCGCTTCAATGGCTTGTCACAGGCGAGTGGAATACAATGACTACTTACTAACTGATATTGCAGAAGAAAAGTGTGGAAATTTGGAAATTGCATGACCTTCTTTGGCGAGGTTTAATGGTATTCCTGCGTTGCTTTGCGGTAATGAACTCCATTGCGAGCTGGATTGAGAATGTTGAAATGAACCCTTTGAGGTGGGATTATGGATGACATTCGGAGATTTGGCGACCATAACGGGATTGTGAAACATTGCAACTCAGGAATATCTAGGACCAAACTAAAGCGGGAATGGAATTGGCGTGAGCTTCTTTGATGAGGTTTGATGGTACTCCTGCGTTGCTTTGCGGTAATGAACTCCATTGCGAGCCTTTTTAAGCGGACGCTGAAATGAACCCTTGGAGGTGGGATTATGAATGCTTTAGCAGAATTGGCGACCATAACGGGATTGTGAGACATTGCAACTCAGGAATATCCGGGACCAAACCAGAGCGGAAGTGCCTTTCCAGAATTCCATCACTTTGAATCAAAATATCCGGGCGTATGGAGCCATAAGTATGACAGGAGCGTGTGGCTGACATTGGATTCGACTCGAACCAAAAAAATGTGTTTGTTTTTAATGGAAGGAAAAGAAAACATGATGTAGATATGCGAGTGGCTCCGCCAAGCTTAGAGTTCAATTAAGCACTTGCCTTGGAGTGTGCATAGCCAATTGCTAAATCTATTGCTCATAGGCAGCTCGGACGGAGGGAGGCCCCGTCGTAATATACCGCATCGCCCATCTTATGAGGCCAATCACACCTGCCTTAAAGACGGCTATTTTGGCTGATTTGGAAACCAGATTCGGAGCCCCTCCCAATTCATCATAGAGGACCGTGTGAGTGACGTGTTTAGCTCTTGCAACCTCGGATGAATATTCCGTTTACGGCAGTACATTTGTTCTTTAGACAACGAGCCGGCACCACCAGGTGCAAACCGGGGATTTCCATTTGCAAAGAGATGTTGTATCCGTCATCTACATGAAAAAAGCGAACGGGGTCTTTAACGGATTTATTAGCGGATTTGAAAAAAAACTGAAATCATGCTATCTTTGTCCCAACGGCACGTACCTGCAGAAAAATGGCTAAGATCCCTAAACCAAGGAGAGCTTTTATGATTTTATAGGTGAACTTGGTCAGGGCCGCATGGGCCCGAACGCACCACTTTGCGACGGCGGTGCCCGGCCAGGTAGAGGCTAATGTAAACATAGTCATTAGAGATTGAAAAGATCGGGTCACTTGACCGAATCGTTCCACTCGGCAGCTTGAATAAATTAAATCGGGTGTTTCTGGACTGGCACAGTTGAATTCTCCACTAGTCATATCGGCGGTGCCGCGTGGTCTAACCCCGGAGGGCGCACGGTCGGACCCGCCGCTCTGCTTCCCCAATGGATCCATGGGCAGTGCACGACCCCCGGTGGCCGGCAGCCCGGCACTGCTCTTGCAGACGCTGAAAATGTAAACGGGTGGCTTGGAAAACCACTGCAGGCGCAACGTGGGTCTAAAAGTCCAGGTGAGGGTGCTAAGCTGCGTGCGATGTTTGCAGCCGCGGCTGCGAAAAGGTTGCTGGTGTGGAGAGGCTACGCATCGTCTCCAAGATTGGCATCCACTCGAGCTGAGAGAGAGAGAGAGATATGCATTTGCAGAGTATACATCCACAAACAAGGGTCTTGGAGAAAACCGCCATTGCAAAAGCAACTTTGGTTAAAAGCCCTCCAAGCAGAGAGGAGGACGGACTCAAATAACCGCGCCCTTGGTCAAAACGCGTAAAACGGGTCACAACGGTGCGGCAGGCAAACGGAAGTTCAGCCGCGCACTATAATCCTGGGTAAAGCGAGTCCAACCCGTCACACGCTCACCCGATTCACCGCTAGTCAAAAGACCGGAGAGAATCCAGTGGAAACTTCCTCTTGAGAAGAGCCGCCATACCCAATAGGGCATAAAGGGCAGATATACTGACACAACAATCAGGCAACAGGCACATCGCCTGACAAATAGACTGACAAGCAGTGCCATAATAACGTCAGGTAAACTGACTCATAGAGTCAGATAAACTGGCCAGAACATCTGATAGCCAGACTGTCAAGCAAGCAGTCAGCCAAAGACTGACCACACATCAATCATCAGGTATCTCACAAACAGGTAGACCGAAAACCACCCGCAGGTGGCCCGGCCTCTGACAATTGATGAAGAAAGAAAGGGCCAAGCTCTTTGAAAAGTCGCGCACCTTCCTTCATGGCCTCACTCGCGTCAGAGCATGGCACGTGACAGGTGCTCGGACAGCTGCTCCAGGGCAGGCATAGCACCTCCCGTCACAGGAGGCTGAAATAAGCCTTTTGGCGGGCCAAAACGTTGGTAATAAAGTCCTCGCGACGGCGCTAAGGGAGGATCATTGGCGGGTCAAGGCACCGGCCGCCACCCGGTTAAAATTGGGAAATGGTCGAGGCGACACTCGGTCCTTCTTTGGTCAAAGCAGGTAGAGGTAAGGTAAAAGTGGGTAATGCCAAGGCGACCCTCGGCCACCTTTTGGCAAAACTGGTTAAAGCAGGTCATGGGAGGTCATGGTAGGTCAGCGTCGGTCATGGTAGGTCAGCGTCGGTCATGGTAGGTCAGAGCGGGCTGCACCCGTAGGCACGACCCGGGGTAATACCGGAGCTGAGCCGTAGTAACATGGAGGCTACCATTTCTGCAGCTTTAATAAAATTTGTTCTTGAAGAAGACGTTGAGCCCTGTGACGAAACTGGGCATTGATCACTACTTGGCAAGCTACTCATGCCGCCATATCTCCTATGTTTGTTGTCCTATTTCTCCAGAAACCTTTCAGGGCCCAATAAACACTTGGATCACGCAAGGCGCCTAATAAGAGGAACTACTAAACACGGGACTATACACCGAAGCAACAAGACTGATCAGCTTATTGGTTGGGACAGAAGTCCATGGTGCTGGACGTGTGGGACATGACTTCCCGGTCCATCCATTTCCATTATACTGCAAGAAAAGCCCTCTTTTCCTGCGCGAGAAACCAGTCTACTTATTCTACGGCCGACTGAAAAGCGAAAAGCTTGTGCAGACTGAAAACCTAAAACCTTGTGCAGACTATAGAACCTTGAAACGTAGCAAAAATGGTTATACTAAACTACATTTACATGATTACATTACCAGCTTTCTGCTGCACTATGGGATGTCAAAAGGATGGAGCAAAACAGTACCAGCTGACACGAAAGGATTTGACAAGATCTCAACCAAAGAAGACGAAGAGTCATTTGATTCAACAGAGTTCAGACCAATCATTGGCAAACTTCAATATGCTGCAAATACTGTTCGTTTTGACATAAGCTACGTGGTACTGAAACTTGCCAGACATCAAACTGACCCCAAAGTGAAACACATAAAAGCTGCAAAGAAAGTCTTACGGTACCTAAAGGGAACATCAACACTAGGACTCATCTATCGCCCAGACTCCAAGAACCACATTCAAGCATACTCAGACGCTAGTTTTGCTTCAGAAGAACTAGATGAAAGACGTTCAGTTACTGGATACATCATAATGCATGGAACCTCACCTATCCTGTGGAAGTCAAAACTACAACCATCAGTTGCAAGATCCACTCTAAATTCAGAATCAGATAAACTACGGAGGTGAGACATGCGAAGACTGTCCACCAATTCCAGACCCACAAGAAATACTTCTAGTATAGATTCAAGTGAGACTTCACTTGAATCCTCAATATCCAATGGAGAAGGCTTCACATACCTAGAGGATACAATGAAGACTATACTTGACTTTAGCCAAAGTCACTCCCACTGGCAACTCTATGGTAAACCGGATCATCCAAGTCTTGATCCGGATACAGAATATAAGAGATTACAGATTATGAGACTGAAAGCATAGTGTTCTGGGAACCCCCCTGCTACCCCGTGCATGTTAAGTGATAATTAAGTCATAAAGGGTAATAATAAAGAAAGATGAAGAAGTAACAAAACGAGTATAGGTTAAAGTACTATAAAAAACTATTAAAGATTGAATAATATATTGGCTATTATGTTTAAAAGGGATTGGGTAGCACAGAATTTTATTGTTTCAATACTTGGATCTCAGTGAATTCGGAATCACAGGTACAAATTCATTACATTATCAAAGTTATTAATTAGATAAAATGAAAAGGGACAAACGGTATAATTCTCAGGATTATTAAAAGGTAAGTTTATTTATACTACTATTAATACTAGTTTGTTTAATACATAAAGTGATATACCGCATATAATAAGCATGAAATTTATTAACTTGTAAGTAAGACATATTATGCAACGAGAGATAGTCCTCGATCATGTCTGCAGACTGCATCAACCATCAACTAGTCTAACAGATCATGTGATTTAGCAACGAGCCAGTTACTTACTCCTTGATCTGACCAAGTATAATTGAACTCGGATTGAATACAGTCTAGCAGTAGTGTCTGTCCAAGTTCAAGGAATCACCCAATCATGGCCCTGAGCATGCCCACGAAGGCATGCGCCTGCATGGACCATCATCGGGGCACCCCTCTGCAACACCCACGTTGCTCAGGACGGTGGCTCCAACAGTGCCTGGGTTGATGTCACCATTCGGCTCTACATATGAGGTGTTGAAGCTGCCACGGGTACTCGGGAGCAATGGCACCGTCGCAGGTCAGCTGTAGAGTGGGGCAGCGGGGTCGTGGGGCAGCGTGGTCGTGGGGCAGCGGGGTCGTGGGGCAGCGGGGTCGTGGGGCAGCGGGGTCGTGGGGCAGCGGGGTCGTGGGGCAGCGGGGTCGTGGGCCAGTGTACACGCCCTAAACCAGCTCTACGGGCACCACATCGCCGGTGCACGGCAAAAGGGCGAGAAATTCCCCTGTAGCGGGTCCATCCGTTTTGAGCTAGGCCTTCACTAGAGGTGGAAAGGGGTTAAAGGACCAGCGAGGCTCATTCAAGCACACTGTCACTTCCGCCCCGGAAATCTCCCATTCCCGTGCGCCACTTCTCGCAAGTGTCCAATCATAGCCTTTACATTGACTCAGCAGGTTTTCGTGGACCGAAGGTTCCTCCGAAGATGGATAGCTTCAAAAGATTAATAAGCTTAGAAATCTCTCGATTACAAGGTAAATGGTTGACACTGGGATGCAGGTCCCGATAACTGTAGAAGAACCTCGTTGCTGGTGGCGATTTTACCTAATCTGATAACTTCTGTCATCGTGGCCCCGAGTTGTCTTTACAACAAGGCCTCTGGGGACGTCCTGCCTCGTCGATTACTGCGTTGCCGCATTACTCACGGGAAAATAGCCTATGTTCAAGGCGGGACGTACTGACTGGAATCCATGGCGACCTTCGCATCTTGAAGTGCCGCTGGGCTGAGAAGGACACACATTCAACAACTTGTCTGTGGCTTCAGAGTCTCTGGCTTCAGAAGCCGCTGGCTTCGTGTCGAGTCTCGCAACTTGGCGTATCACCGGAGTCCAAAAAGGCCTCTCGCTCCACGCTTCAGAACAATCCCAGTTACGGATCAAAACAAGGACACTCGAAATCTTCCAACACAAACAACAAGACCTCCACTTCAACAAAACGCCCGCTTCAACGGCCATGGCAGCGGCACATGGAATTCTAGTGCTAACAACTAGCGCCGCACCTGTTCGAATTCCAAGACGCAGAACTCGAGCCAAGTCTAAAGAGTCCCTGACAGTGGTGGAAAGGTCATCTGGACAAGCCAGCGTTGAGTCCGAAACATCGAGTACTTCCAATGCAGGTTTGCATTGGATCTAGTTCCAGTGCTCTCCGACCGATCAGTACTTTCCAACTTCGTGTGGGCTGAAATGGGCCAACTTGAAGCTGGGACTTCTTGGATGTCCGAGGGTACGGCGGAATGTGAAGGTTCATTCATGACTGACGCCAGGGATCGCCTTTGAATTGACCCGGACATCCGTGCCTGGCATGGGAATGTCCTGAACCGCGTCCTCGAAGGTGGTTCCAGCACCTTGCTCCAAGATGGCGCCAATAGTTTCTGTCGCTTGCAGAGAGAAGGAGTTTGCTCTCGGCCCCATACATGGCTTTGCCTGGGCCGCCTTGGTCCTAGCAGTAGCCGGGGTCGTGATCACCGACGCCTTCCGTGCGGCCCCCTCGACTAGTTCGATTCGGGCATGGGTCCATGATTGCGTACCCCTCCGGATATGGCAGGCTTGTAGAAACTGACGTGGATCGGACCACGTATTGATTAAATGATAAGATGGTCTGATTGCGACATAGCAAGGGGTTGAATAACAGATAGATGCACAAGATGGGAGTCTAGGAAACGTTTCCTTCACACTGCCCGTCTCTCGATCTGGCAAGAATGACCCAAGGTTTATTCCGCCTCCAAATGTAGCCGGATCAGGCCTGGGTGCCAAATATGGCGTCGGCAAGCAAGCCAGAGAGGAGAAGGCCAGCTGGAGTCAAAAATGGCTATTTCCGTAGCTCGTGTGTGCAATTTCCAATACCTGGTTTAATCCCGCGTTGCGGTTGCGAGGGTTCCATTGCTTCCCCAAACCTCGCCCAGAAGCCGAATCCAGAAGGGGGTCCGAGTGGTGGCGGTTTTGCATTTTGAAAATTGGACTCGAGTGAATGATCCGGATTTGAATCCAACGTTTCAGAACCCACTGCAATAGAACTCTGCCACCGTTGATTTCGGAGCTGCGATCGTGCGCCTTGTGACCTTCAAGTCTCTCGGCACCAGGGACGTTGCCTTGCTGCCCCGATACACCAGAAGCGGTGCTTTATGCTTGGCTTGTGATTCACCTGCATTCGACCTTCAGATGCGCCTTGAGCGAGGCATCGATGGTCCCATAGTCGTCTCTCTAAATACCCTTCGAGATCTGGAAACTTTCGAGCAACGGCATCCACATGGATGAACCGTCGCCGTACGCAACAATCACAACAATCACGTGTGGCGTATACGTGATGAACACCTCCCATTGGCGCCATTGGAGAGATCCCAACGACGAGTCTCCAAGCACCAGTACCCCACAGTGAAAGATCATGGTGTTTGCATATGTCGCCATCTAACTGAGCCAAAACGCTGAGAGTCTAGGATGAGCGTTGGTTGATCTATTTCTGGCCGCACTAGTTCATCCTGTTTCAACAGATCAATTGCACAGGCATGAGTAAGGGGAACTTCACAAAAGCCACGAGAGCACCGAGCGACGTAAGCTATGTAGTCTCCCTGTAAATCGACTCGGCCCCAGTATTTAACTTGGTTTTCTCCGTTCCCATAAATCATCCAAGTAGTGCATTCGTCACGGTCCACAGTCTTGGCTCATTATCTCTTAAGTATGAGAAGCTCTGTATTGGGTTGGATAGGTTGATTGTTTTGCTTCCACGTGAAGTGTTCTTGCGGGGTGGTATTGAGACATGTAAGTAAGTCCGCCATCGGTGATCTTGGTGCTATTTTTGGCGGGGCCGCTTTTCCGTTCTTGGAGAGGGCATTATATAACAGCTGCCGTTGTAGGGCTGTGCCGTAACAACGGCCAATAGGAGGCGAAAAAGAGGCATTGATCAAGGCACTCTCACGAAGTACTCGTGTGACTTCAACGTTCAACATGTTTCTCAACTGCACGCCAGGAGTTGTTTTCAGCAAGACAAACAGGTCCTGGTACATCGGCACGTGTTGTACTCTACCCACGAAACTTCTAGAGATACAGCAGTGCCTAATCAGGACCAAGAGGTGGGGTTGCCACTGCACCTGTTCCCAGATGGCTAAATTTGGCTCAAATCATCAAGTATTTCTCCGAAATTAAAGCTTAATAGGATACCTCATACGTGATACATCATTCATTCCTCTCACAGCTAGAGCGAGAGGATTTAGGACACGTTGAAACCGTTCTCATTCCATTAAACAATCCTGGTCTGATGATAATGACGTTAAGCCTGTACTTTTCAAGCTTTTTTTCCATGGTACCAATTGAAAATGCAGGATTAGACACATAGCACCTGCCCATCTTTGAATTGCACACACAAAAGAGGCGTACAAAACCAGGGATGAAACTGAAAACCCATTAAAAGCTGAAAAGTCCCTGTGAAAAATGTTGAATTGTGTGGTCAGATATGTAGGTCACGCTTTGGGACTGGTGATTTCAATCAGTTGCTCAGCGCCACTTCAGTTGCGTCCTTCTCTAAGTACTCATTCAGTCACCCGCTCTGCGTGATGGTTGGGGGTGCCGTAACGAGTGGGAGGTTATGCGGCACATGAATCTGAAAAGTCACACTGTGGGCGCACTTGAGTTGGATGGCGGCTCCTTAGGGCGAGCCCCTGATTTCATATAATCAGGACGGCCACGGCAGACTCAGCCCCTGAAGAGACCCGGGTTTCTGGAATCTTCAATGGGCAATGCGTGGCTCGCGCGATGGGAGATAGGAATATAGCCCATGGTACCGGTTTCGACAGGGCAATTCATCGATCCTTGTCTCGCCATAGTAGGCTGTGTATGCAAGGTTTGTGCACTGCCCCTAAAAGATGGTCTCTACCGCCCTTCCCTGTTTTCACTACCGCTTCTTCTCGCTTCCCATTCACTGCATGAATCCTGGCGCATTCCCTTCCAGAAAGAGAAGTTCAAACACATAACATGGGCTGTTAAATGTGCTGTCATGCTTGCAAACAATTTTCATGAGAATCCCATACATACAGCTGGGAGTCTCGAGGCCAGTGATATTGATTGGGTGATTTCGAGTCACATTATCATGAATAGGTTTCACGTCGGGTCACTTTATCATAAACCATTATATCGTCGTTTGATGTCAAACAGCCTCATTCCGGATCAGGAAATCAAGTTATCAAGTGGTGAATTTGCATCAGTGTCATTGCATCGTGTTGCGCAAGATCCTTCATCTGTACCAGGTATTGGCTAAACAGCTTTTGCTCATCACATCAACTCCTCAGGTCAACATCCATGGCATCTTCCAAAAGCGCCTGCATCATCTCGATCTTGCGGGCATTATCCACCCACCGCTCCTTGGCCTCGGTTCCCCGCTGCACCAAGTCTTGTATATCGCGCTCCACCAAGTCGATGGCCTGGGCGTACTCCTGAAGACTCATTTCCACGCTGCCAATGTCCACGGACGACGACTTGGAAATGTCGTATCTGTACAGGCCGTCCTCGAGCCGCGTGTAGGCCCTGCTGTTTTCTAGAAGCTCACTCAAGTGCTTAACCACGTCGATGGGTTGCGACTCTTGAGCATCGCCGTCGGCATCGCTTTCGCCGTCATTTCCATTTCGGATTTCATCCACAGTCTTCAATTTGGCTAAGCGTTTAGTCACGTTCCCAAATAACGCCTCAAGCTCCGCCCGAGTAAAAACTGCCGCATGGGAGCTGAGCAAGACCTCGGCGTCGCCCTCCGAGTCGCCCGCTTCGGCCACCGCTTTGGTACGATTGGCTCGTGCATTTTTGATGGTCAAGCGGCTCTCAAAGTTCTTCACCAACTGGTTCAACTTCTCCACTACCGGCTTATGCAGCCCAGCCAACTTGTCCAATTCCTTGGACAAAGCCTCGTTTTGGCTTGTGATCTCGCGTATCTGCTCGTCCAACAGCGGGACTTGGCCGCGGTGACTGAAGTTGGTGAAATTTCGCTGTAATCTCTCCACGTGGGCTTTGTACTGCACATTCATCTTGATGTTATCAAATTGGATTTGTTGGAGCCGCTTTTTGGTGGCCGCCAGCACTTCTCCAGCGGTGGCTAGCTCCCGCTGCACCTGCTGGCTGACTTCCAATGCACTGCACCGATGTGTGTGGTACTGCTTAGCTAGCGGATCATCAGTTTCGAGGAAGTTGGTAATCACCAGCTTAACGAGTTCGTCGGTCATGCGCTGCTCAGCACTCGTTTCGGTTGTTGATGTATGCGCGCACCCGTGCCTTCCGCGCATTCTGGCTCTGCATGCACTCCCGGACTAGATGCCCTAGTTGACAACGCTCCGGTGGAGTCTGTGGGTCGTATGCTTGTCTTTGGCCGGCCTCAGCTTCCCGTTTCCGGTTGAGTGGGAAGTTCGCTTTGAGGCAGTTTGACTCAGTGGCACTCTTTTGGCTCAGCTTGAATTCCGCCTGACTAAGGTCATGACCACTTTGGGAGAATTTGGCTCTGAATCAGTCGCAGTGCTATTCGACTAACTGCAATGGGTAAGTTCCAATTCAGTTTCGAGTATTTTGAATGCTTTGGCTCATCTCTCCTTCGACCAGAAACTTGACTCGATCCTAGTCATGTCTGAAAGCCCGGCTCCCACGAACTTGCCGCTTTCCAGTCATTCACTTCCTATCAGCTGACTCAGTGGCGCCAATGGCCCACCCAAGACCCGAGGTCAAGAGATTGGTGAGCTTTTCTCCAGCCTGCTTCTTCGAGACACTAGCCTCGCTCAAAATGCCGGTGATGTTCTCTTGAAGCTGCATCTGCGTGGTTTTGACCGTGCGGTTGAGATGATCACTGCGGTGGAGCTTGGCATCGTCGTACCACTTGCTTATTTCGTTGTTGATGTGCCTACACTGCCCCACCAACAAGCGAGAGTTGTCCACGCTGCCCTTGTTTGGGGAGCTGTGCTTAATAGCCAATGACAAGATTTCCCGCTGACGGCGGAGCACTGAGAGTTTCTCCCTCTGCACCTGTTCGTCGTAGTCGTTGAACCAATCCGCCTGAATATACTTACCCACCTGATAAAACATGAGCCAGATATTGGTGAGCTCGTCGGGGCGCCCGCTTTCCACAAAGTATTCAAGCAACTCCTTGGAGTGCTTGTAGGCAAAGTTGAAGTTGGCGTCGATTAGAGCTGACTCCACGCACGCAGTCTGCACTTTGGGGAAGCTGATGTCGTCGAGATCGAGATCCAAGTAGATGGCCAAATCGTTCACCACCTTATATAGCTTTTCGTAGGCCAAGTATGACTTTGGGTTTTGCTCGAGAATGATGGCTATGAGCGAAACCGGCGGGAATTTGTCTTCACTGCTGACCATGGTGAGCTTTTCTAGGATGTGCTTTGGCGTGATGGGCTGGTTTTTTCTCAACACCAACTTAAAGTTCTTGAGATTCTGTAACGCTTTGAATAAGTGACGGACCCGAATAACCTGATCCTGCTGGGCTTCGGACGCAGCTGATTGCGCCATGATTTCCAAGCAGCTCCGGCAGAGCTTAAGCTTTCCAATACGCTCATCCAAATTGGAAGCGTTGTCCAATAGCTCCCAGAACCGCCCGCTGGCCAATGGGAATGTGACTGCACTCAGCATTGTCGAATCCTGGAGAAAAAGATGAACCTTGTCGTACATGTCGAGCTGGAGGAGCCGTTCAAACACCACCTGATCAATTTCATGTGCCAAAGAGACATCAGAAATGAAGGACTCTTTGAGCCCATTAATCGCTTTGATGATTTGCTCGTAGCTGGAACTCTCCACCTTGGAGAGGATGGAAATCGTCTCTTTTTGTAGCCAATTTCCGGACGCGTCTGACTTCAACTCGAAGTACTTCTTGATGGTTAGTTCGTTCAATGGAAAAAGGATACAGCATGTGGACACCACCGACAAGAGGTCTGCAAGGACGTCGTCAAGGTTCGCGTCGAAAATTGTCGCCACCAAGGGGTGATCTGAACCCAAGAACTGGGAAAAAGACGTGGATACAACCAGATCGGAGGACCTCAACAACAAATTGCTGCTCACGGCCTGCTCGACGTTAAGCTCTTGCGCAAGGTACTGGAGGGTGGCCCGGATCTGGTCCTGCACACGGCTATATTCCAAGGGCGACAAGGTGGAGCATTGAAGCCCAAAATAGAGGCACATTGCAGCGTATTGCCGGACAAGCAATCCCACAGAGCCCATGGAAAACTTGCGTCCATCATACGCAACGTAGTTGGCAAGCAGCAGAAGGAGGACGTGCCAGAACCGGAACTCCTCAAGCCGGCACCCGCCGTAATTGGCGACTGTCCATGCCGAGAGCTCCGATAAGTCCGAGTCATAGTACATCGCCAAGGGAAGCGCCGTAGCCTCTAGAAACCGCGCCGCAGAAACTTCCATGGGTGCCGAGGACCGGGAGAGCGGCTCAACCAAATAGGCGAATTGAGCGCTGTGGCTGTTGAGCAGCAAAAACTCTCCTGCACAAGTGTTGATATCGTTGGGCACTTTGTAGTTGGCCAAGTAAAAGTCATAGGGGCGGATGATCCCGTGTACCCACGACACGTACTCAGGCTTGTCGTCAAGAGCCGAGAAACTGTCGAAAAGGTTCGACACGTCCGCAAAGTACCGCAGCGTATGGAGACATTTTGCCTTCACAAACAGCACCAACACCAGCGACGCGGAAGGCTCGAAACTCAAGTGGTGGGCCCGTGACTGGGTATCAACAAGAAAGGCGTGTGCAACCTCCAAAGCGGCGGATTCTTCCGCGAGGAAAATGGACAGCGGCGAGTCATCGTCATCTAGGGAATATGCGGAGATCAATTCCGAGAGAAACGCCTCGAGGTTTGGCTCTAAAGGGTCGGCCTGGCCCTTACTGGGCGAATTGTGTTCTCCAATAGGCAACACATGCGCCGAGGACGGGGACTGATTCGGAGACACTGCAGAACCCCACTCGGCACAAAGGTCTGTTGCCAACTGTAGGATGGCCGCAACTGGCGTAGACACGGGATTGGTGTGGACCAAAAGCGCCAGAAGGATATTGTGAGGAGTGGTGTAGTGGTGCAGGGGCAGGGCAAGCAGGGCCAAAGGGCGAAAGATGTCACGGAAATGCTGGGGATGTGCCACCACTGCGTATATGGCCGAGGCATAAACCTTTGCATCGGTCATTGGCGGCGTGTAGGGGAAGGGTGATGGGGTTGCTTAGACTTTGAGCTGGAGCATCAAGGGTGCGTGGCACGCGTTGGATGCAGGTCCATTGTGGTAAAGTGGTGGGTTCGATTCACACCCGCCACAGAGTGGTGATCGGGCACAAGCCACATTGTAGGCGAGAAATAGCCAGGAAGAGAGATGGGTACTGAGGGGCATAGGATTTGGACAGCAAATTAGCGACAGCAACCCGCGAACTGACGACACGGCGACACGGCGACACGGCGACACGGCGACACGGCGACACGGCGACACGGCGACACGGCGACACGACCATACGACGACACGACAACACGGCGACATGAGAGACGCCTGACGACATATTGCCATGGCAACGGCATGATTACCGAGATAAGGATATAACGACATAACGACATGGCGACACGAGAAACAACGACGCGACACGCGAAATGACGACACGAGCATATCGCGACATTTAGACTCCTCTCCGCAATCATGGTGAACGTTGGCATCGCTACAAACCAAACTGGACCACATTTAAGTAATGTTGTCGCTAGATCATTTGTTGTTTCCTCCTTACAGAGAAGTCCGGGTCCGTATGCACCGTGCACGTGCAGGGCCGAGGTCGCGGCGCACGGGTGTTTCAGGTGTACGGGTGTACGCCTGGCGGTACATGCGATGCGCGTCAGCCATAGACGCCATACCAAGTGCTACAATCGAGGTGTCGATGATTCTTCGAGGAAAGATCCCGCCACGAACCTCCCCCGCTAGAGTAGTGCCTGCTCTCAGAGCCATGTCCAGTTCCCAGGCTCGCAAAGCCCACCTGCTCGTGCCGGCCCCGGAAAACCTCCAAACGCTACAATACATTGACTTGACCTCCTTCTCCGACTCGCTGCAGGATTCTCCCAAAGACAAGCACTTGGATTCGGAGGACCCCTTCGACCCCCTTGACTTGGTGGGGCTCCCCACTTTTTTACCCAGTCCTTTGGCCCATAGCTCGCCCCGGCGGGCCGAAGCCCCAACTCTGCGGCTGGCTGAACCTCAGCGCCTCTCGTTGCCTGAGCGCCACGCCCCTGGCTTTCCCGAGGGCAATGATTTTGCGGGCTCTGTGCTAAAGACGAAAAGCATCCTAGGGACTCTAGGTGCCCGCGATGCACGAGCGCCTGCAATTAATGCGGGATCCAGGGCTCCGGTGATGATGAGCCCTAGCGATGCAAAGTCAGGGTCAAGCACGGTGACGCTTGATCCAATCAAAACACTTCGGCAACCACTTGAAGTGAAGGCGGACCCAAGGCAAGCTGGTTCAGCGAGTCCAGTCAAGCGAAAGCCGTTTAAAACTAGCCGGGAGAGCTCCGTACTGCAGAACATGACCATGGTGAACCTGGACAAGCCAGTGAAATTGCAGCACCTGAACACGGTGAAAATCGAGAATCTACTGAAATTGCAGAACCTAAACACGGTGAAACTCGAGAATCCAATGGAATTGCACCTGAACCCGGTGAAACTCGAGAATCCAATGAAACTACAGACGCACTTGATGAAAAGTGAGTCACTTGCGGGTTTGGAAAGCCCTGTTCAGAGCCCCAGCCAAACCTCTGCTCAATTCCTGAGCAGAAAAGCCATCGAGGAGCATCCAAGTGCGTATTTACCGTCTCAACCTCTCACCAGTGGCTCTGAAAGCAATCCACAATTGCTGGCTCAGTCTAAGTCACGTTTCTCTTCCCAAGCCGCCGACCCGATTTCTTTCTGCCCGACGGCCCGTGCAATCTGCTCTGGTCCATCAACAACCACAAGCTTGGAGCCATTTATCGTGATACCCGATTCAAACTCTCCCAGAAGTTCCGTGCAAATATCCCCTCGAAGGGGCTTAGATGCCATCTCGCCAAGAAGGTACTCTGATCAAGACCCAATCGAAAGACACCCCAATCATTATTCTATCTGCAACCCCGAACAACACTCAATCCAGAGAAGCCCCGATGAAAGGTCTCCCCAAAGGAAAACAAGTGCAAGCGTCTACCAAAAGAGCCCGGATATAGGCTCCCTCCAAAAATCCCTTGAAACCCTCCCCCTGCTTAAAGGCCCTCTAAACCAGGTCGGCTCGCGGCGATCCATCTCGCCCGTCAATTTGCCCTTCAAGAAGCCTCGGTTCAACTACCCCATCGCATGCTCACCACCTCTGAAGTCGACGCAGGTGCGGTCTTACTTCTCGCAAGAGCAAATGCGAGGCTTCAATACCGTGGCCAAGGAGCGGCCATCGCCCCAGCTGCGGTTTGCGTACCCCATTATCCAACTCGCAACACAGAAACAAGCTCCAGGCCTACAGGATAGCATCTCTGAGTTGGCGGAATTGGAGCGCAAACGCGTGCGCCCTATGCTCCTCTCGCGCGAGCAGCAGCGTGTCATCGACTTGGCTCTCAAGGGTAAGTCGCTCTTCTTTACCGGGTCTGCAGGTACAGGCAAATCGGTTCTCCTCAAGGAAATGATTAAGGCGCTCAAACAGAAATACATGCCTGGGGAGGTGGCCGTGACAGCATCAACGGGGCTCGCGGGATTCCACATCGGCGGCATGACGTTGCACAGCTTTGCTGGAATCGGCATTAGCGACGGGGATGCGGCGGCCACGTTGAAAATGGTTCGGCGCAACCGCAAGGCCGTGGCCCGGTGGAAGTCTACCAAAGTGTTGATTGTGGATGAGATCTCCATGATCGACGGTCGGCTTTTCGACAAGCTCGACTTCGTGGCCCGGTCGATCCGCAGAAAGCGCGACGTACCGTTCGGCGGCATGCAAGTGGTGTTGTGCGGGGACTTCTACCAGCTTCCGCCTGTCAGCAAGAATGAAGTCAACAAAGACGGCACAGAGACTAAGGACTCGGCCCTTTTTGCCTTTGAAAGTGTGGCTTGGGCGCAGACCATTTCCGCGTCCATTACTCTCACGGAGGTGTTTCGCCAGAAAGGCGACGACCAGTTCATTGACATGCTCAACGACATGCGGCATGGCGTGGTCAAGCCCGACACCGAGGCCGAGTTTCTCCGGCTCTCGCGTCCGTTAGACAGCAGCGATGGTATCGTGCCCACGGAATTGTACGCCACGCGGTTCGAGGTGGATAAGGCCAACAACTCCAAGTTGGCGGCGCTTGAGGGCGTTTCTATGCTGTACATGGCCAAGGACGGAGGAACACTTCCGGATGTGGCACGGGAGAAGCTTTTGCGCAACTTTTTGGCCCCATCCAAGCTATTCTTAAAGGAGAATGCGCAGGTGATGTGCATCAAAAACTTCGACGAAACGTTGGTTAACGGGTCGGTTGGCCGTGTCATTGGGTTCTTTGACCGTGACGTGTACCACGGGCGCAGGTTGATGGCGCTGGAGCCGCACCTCTCGTTCGAAGAGATGGTAAACCGCCTCAGCAAGGAGAAGGTAGCGGCGCTGCTAAGCAAAAAGTTGGGCAAGACCGTGACGTGCGACGAAATCAGTGAGCAGCAGCACGGCGCATTAATCAAGCAGCTGCAGGAGTCGCTTGACAATGTGTTCCATTTCATGAGCGAAGGGGAGGCGGTGGCGGCCCCTGGGATGTCTCAGGAACTGCCGGTAGAGGTGCAATCTGGCGACGAGTCATATTACGAGGTGAGTGCCGAGGACGATCCGCGGCGGGCGTTTCGGGACAACCAAAGACGCAAGCGTGACTTCATCAACAAATTGGAGCAGTCGTCGCAGGGCCAAAAGCACCCGTTGGTGCGGTTCAAGTGTCTCGACGGGGTCACTACGCGAGACGTGTTGGTGGAGCCCGAGAGGTGGGAGATCACGGACGAAACCACAGAGGAGGTGCTCGTGTACCGCGTGCAGTTTCCGCTCATGCTTGCATGGGCTTTGTCCATCCACAAGTCACAGGGCCAGACGCTTTCGATGGTCAAGGTGGACTTGTCACGGACGTTTGAAAATGGCCAGGCGTACGTGGCGCTCTCGCGGGCCTCGTCTCGGGATGGGCTCCAGGTGATTAACTTCAGGAAGCACCGTGTGCGGTGTCACCCAATCGTGGATACGTTTTACCAGAGCCTTCAGACAACACAAGACGTGGAAGATGAAGTTTGAGCAGCAGCATAGTGCTACCGTTGCGTCAGAGATCAGAAAATTCTACTGGTAGACCGACCACACGGACGGCGCAGCTCATGGCAATTTGGCATAGTGTGGTCGGCGGGATGGAAGGAGACGAGAATGTGGAGACTCCATTGAACACCAGCGACGCACCCTACTTCAGGAGTCTATGACTATCATACGTCCCCTGACTCTATCGTGGTTCTACAGAATACTATCCTCTTGTTTCGGTCAGTGGCGGTGTAACGATGAAACCTGCTAGGCTCCATACCAAGCGACAAGACCAACAGATGATGCAATACAGATCACAGATCAAAAGCAGACGCGAATGCAGATTTCCAAGGTGTTCAAGAAGTGTTTGAGTATGAAGAGAATCAATCTCCCCGAAGGAAACCGGAGTCCTTGCTGAATGATCGTGCTCAGACTCAATGGGAAGAAACGAGTAAAGAGGTGATTATGGGATGACATCAGGGAGCATGACACACGGGAAATACTCCACATATGATGTCACATATTATCGAACCCAAAGCAGCTTGGGACATCAAGGCTAATATACGGTTGCCTCATTTATCGTTGCCTCATTTACCGTTGCCTCATTTACCGTTGCCTCGTTAACCGTTGCCTCATTCACCGTTGAGCATCATCTTGGACGCAAATATGTTTTTCTTTAGTCTAGCGACTCGTGAGGTCTAGTGGGCTCATACAGGCTAATACATGTGCTTCAAGCTGATGCACATTCTTGTGGCTCCTGGTTCATTTTGTCGCGGCATCCAAGTTTCCTACTCCTCTGGCGACTTGCAATCAACACGGAAGAACCTAGATCTGCTCAATCCCGTCCGAGCACCCACGGCTATAACCCGCGAGCACCCGCCAGTTGAAGATACAAAGCAAGGTGGCTTTTCCTAAATTGTCCAGAGCGTTTGTCTCCAGGTTTCAGCTCGCGCGGCGAAATTCTCCCATCGTGTGAATCGACATGATAGACGCTAGCATCAAAGAGAATGCATTTCTGATGTGGTGGTTGCGGCAACTATGGATAGCAGCATCAGTATGGGGTGATTTGGGGTGATGTGGGGTGATGCGGGATAATGTGGGGCAATGTGGGGCGTCTTTTCCTATCTGAGTCTTCGGCGCCCATTCACGCAGTCCTATACAAGCCAGAATAGAAGTCCAGACGTGGTCGTACCTATTTCAAGGCTTGCAAGTTTGTTTTTTGACACAGCACCTTGCACCCCGTTTCCGTGTTAGAGACTCGCTGACGCTCCACTGGTGATTTCATTTAGCTCCCATGATTCGTCGTTGTTTTGTGGCCAGATCTGAAAAACCGTCTGGTCTGATAAACCTGTCTAACCCGAGCAAAGGTAGGCGCATGTGAAAGGCGTTCGACTGTGGCGGTATAGTGAGCTCATCATCAAGAGTGTGGGAATGCACTTGGAACTTTACCCCTTTTTCATCTCCCCTTTTTGTTCTGTCATGTCTAATATGTGCTACAAAGAAACGAGAGGCTATGGAGCACGAACTGATGAAATGAGACATGATTTGATCGTCGTCGCTTCTCTCTACATGAAGGTATCGAAAGCACCTTACACGCAAGCTCTGGAGGGCCATAATGACAAGGATCGCTTGTTTGTTGATTCCCCATTCAGTTCACGCAGGAAAATTTTGCACATGATTCTTTTTGATGCCCGGTTTCCGGGAGCTTCTGGTTTGGTCGTGAAAACCACTTCCGAAACCCTCGGCACCTCACAGTCGTTCTACGAGTTCCGCAGACGACTTGGCTGTCCAGGCGGCCTCTTTCACTGTCGCCTTCAAACCATGGATTGGGCTCAAGATGCTTGTCGCCGCCAAACTCTGGTTCTCTGCTTTCCAAAAATGGGTTCGATGGGTTGGATCGATGATCTATTTGATGAAACATGACTTGTATTTGGGCCTCCGCGCCTTGTGGGTCGGATCAACCAATCTCTGGAACTGCTTATGAATGTTCACCCTCTCGGCATGTCCATCTTGTTTCAATCGCTTCTGTGATGCAGATTCATTCTGCGAGCTCCATCAGGATGGCATCCTGACCTGTTTTGAGACACGGGTATCCTGAGACACCCTGCAGATGCCCTTGCAAGCTTCAGTTTCTTGGCTAGTCAAGCATCTTTGAAGCCTTCATGATGTGCTCCCCGACTATTAGCCCGCATGAAGTACTCTGGATACTTTTCCAAGAACCTTCTCATCCCTCCTATCACGGCTTCAATCCACAAGCCTCAAGCTTCTCCGAACTGCCAGGCAATCTCTCTCACTGAGCAGTATAGCCGAGCAGTATAGCGCTTTCTGAGCTCCAGAGTTTGGTTAGCGTTGATACTAGAGCTACGGCTCACAGGTTCAGGCCATGAAAAGAGTGAGCATGTGTCTAGAAGTAAGGAAATGTTGAGCAGACCTTCGCAATGAAGGATTTAGGAGAAGCCAAGAAATTTCTAGGCATAAACATCGAAGTGGGCTATGGTTACAAAGTACATCCAACAGAGTACAGCGAAACCCTCTTATTGAATGACTCATAGACTTCAGGTCCAGGTTACGTTCCTGCTGATCCAAAAGAACACGAGAACAGCACCAATGATGAAGACGAGGGGCCTTGTGATGGACCCGAATTCAGGCCTGTCAAAGACTGCTCTTCGCAGCAAAAGCTGTCCGCTTTGACAGAAGTTATGTCCTGAGTGCATCAAGACGTCCAATGATTCAAGCATCAAACCTTAGAAGCAGCAAAGGTCCTTCGTTATCTGAACCAGCTTCATCTTGGGACCCTTTCTAAGTCACACCATACTAAAGGATTCAATTTCTTGGGCGTTATTTGTTTTAAAGCAAAGAAACTGTGGATGTTGAGAATAGTTATAAATCTATTTGATGTCTGAAGTTCAATCTAACAATTGGTTCATTAGTCAAAGTCACATTAGTGCCCATTCGGATGCTAGCCATGCATCCGGCAAAGGAAGTCGATCCGATCCCGCATGCAGCAAGCGATCCAATCCTACAATAGAGGCGTGACAGTTGCAAGCAACAAGAAGTGTGAATGGTCCAAGCATGCAACAACAGGTCAAACCAAAAAAGCTCAGTCATGAAGCAACTCAAAAGCAAATCTTTTGACAAAGCCTTCGACAGATCCTTTGACAGATGGGTTCACACACCCACTAACACCAACGTATGGTTAGTCCAGATGGTCTATACCAGGGGCACGTGGATAGACCTTCTGTTTCAACGAACCCTTGAACACACAGGAGCGTGTGAAGGAGCGATTTCTTCCGCTCCGATGCAAAGCTGTAAGCACCATGCGTGGATGTGGAGACTTTACGTTCCTCCAGGGACGACGGAAACCACTCCGCCGGAAAGCCTTGATGTCGTGGTCAAAAAGGCTGGGAGACGCGGTAATCTGCGTGGGGAACTCAGGCGTTGACACGGAACCGTTGAACATCATGGAGATGGCTAGTGTCAAGCAATCGGCGACTCTCAGATCCGCACGGCCATATCGTTCGCCCGGCATGAGCTATGAGGGCCGGCGCGGTCCAGCTGATGATCAAAAACCGATTCCGCAGCGCCTCTTCCGTTGGCTCCTCTACCGCGGCAAATGCATTGGTTCAATAAGCTTTCAATCAATGTATAGAGGAATTGAGCGGAAGTCCGGGCTAAATAGACTATATACATCAAATGATATATTCAATTTGGGTTTTCCATCAATAGTAAGACCCAAGTTCAAGAATTGGGCTCGCTAGTCGAGATTCTAGATGATACTGATTTGGAAGACCAAAAGATGGTCCAAGCTACTATCCTCTTTCCATACTATACTTCAGAATCTTGACCCTTTTGTGGAGCGTGAGAATTAGCGCCTCTACTTTAAACTAGATGATTCCTGGTCTGCGTTATATATGGGTGTGTTTGGAGGACCATAGAGTAACCATGGACTAATGTCCAGTGGTGATGCATGTTCGAATAACACAGCCATGATATCATGAAGATAGTTGCGGACTTTCTTTTCAGGAGCAGATACATTTGTATTAGTGGGTCTGGTTCTAGGAGGCATCTTTGATAATCCTCCAACCTGGGTTTATTACTCTTATGAACTTACCAGGCAGTTAGGCTTTTATATTTGGGGATCGACATTCACCCATTAACCGCCTGACGTATTCTGGTTGTCCTGGCTACCAAGGTATGCGCAGTGGCTAAGCATAGCACGCTCAGTCTTTGCTTGTCAACATCTAAGGGCACTGCATGCTCACCTGACAGCGTACAGATGAAAGGTTGAAGAGGTGACGACCCGAGTCTGTGTGCACTCTAACAAGAGCTTAGCTAGAAGGGACTTAACAATGTCCCTTTTCTACTCCTGATTGGGCGGTTGCCGTGACGGCGGCGCAACCCACAACGGGTAAAGGCCCCGGTTTACCATTTAAGGAAGAGACTGCCGCCCCAAGTCGGGGCAATCAATCAGAGGAAATCAATCGGAGGAAATCAATCAGAGGAAATCAATCAGAGGAAATCAATCAGAGGAAATCAATCAGACCAGCAAGTAAGCTTATATTCGACTTCCAAGAAAGCAACGAGAACTACAGATTCCAGAATCACGGAAGCTGCTAAAGGACAACGTGATAACTACACCAGATTATGCGAGACTACATCACAACTCTCAACAGCATTTGCGTGGGTGATGGTCATTAAACCTAGCTTTCTGGAAGGTGGGAAATACGATAAAACGGTAATCAGATGAAAACCTGTTTCCAGCTGAAAATGCCATTCAATAGGCGCTTGAATGTAGATTACACATCAAACCTTTAAAGGTATAGATATAAGTGATACATATACACGAGAAAAGCATAACTTTAGAAGGGGGTGAAATTCTTGTAACACAAACTGGGGGCTCTAAATCACACTAGACAAGGGTACAAATGGAATGATACTTGATGATGATAGCTGCTCCTAGAAGGTACGCGGCGAATCCTTGAACAAAGATGATGACGTAGAACCGTAGAGGTGTGCCAAAGATGTGCTAGATAATGACATCTAGAACAGTTATGTCGGATATCGGCTTACGAATTAAGAATCTTACTAGGTTAGAAGCAATGGAGATATAACCCGAACTTCAACCCAAAAATGTCTGTTTTTTGTTTGCCCTATTTTATACTTGATATGTTTTACCTACTGCTCGTTAAGATCTTTATTCGTTAACGTCAAGTACTCAAGAGAAGATGTATTCGTTGATTTCCCCAAAACGGGGCATCTTCCAAGCTTATATGGATAACTAGCCCGGGCCGCATGAGGCGCCGACGCCTCGTGGCGAGGCGGCGCGTGATTGCACCACTCAGCAGGCGTGGGGGCACGATGGCGCCATCTTGGTTCGAGATGGAGTGTTGGGGCACGGCCAGACGCCTTAATCGCCCAACAATCCCCAATCTGGCTTATGGGGCCGAAGTGGTGTCAGAGGCGGGATTGTTCCTGTACCTCGGAACATCCCGACTTTGCATTTCGAGTGGAAACCACGGCACCGGCACCGCCACGTCTAGGCATCGATCGGTGGTCATTGGGCGCACCTCTCTCCAGGTGGTTCGAGGGCCCCTTGTATTCGCACGTAGATTAATTGTGTATCCATGGTGGTACGCTACCCATGGTGGATCTAACACTGTTGTTTGCTTGCCATGTCCAGGGGTTTTTGTTCCAAATCAATCTTGAGTGGGTTTTTGTTCCAAATCAATCTTGAGTGGGTTTTTGTTCCAAATCAATCTTGAGTGGGTTTTTGTTCCAAATCAATCTTGAGTGGGTTTTTGTTCCAAATCAATCTTGAGTGGGTTTTTGCTCCAAACAATCTTGAGTGGGTTTTTGGATATGGTTTAGGTTTTGAAGTTGTACATATTCTTTTCAAGACAATATATTTTGAAGGTTTTGTGTACATCACAAGAGCTGCGAACGAAATTCTAATCTACCTTCATCAGTAAGATGTCCATCACTGATAATTCACCGTTGGTGATCTTTTCTTTATTGAGCAACTATGATATACATCTTATATTATCGCCTATAAGAAACGTAATAGATTTTATAAGCGATATAGTAAACGCATCATCTTTTTTGAGGCTCATTGCTAGAAATTGATTCGGTTGAGGTCAATGGATTCGACTCTTAGCAAGGAGGAAGCTTATGAGGGAAGTTATTTATTATAATATATACCCCGCAGAGCGGGAATTAAAGTTTATTATTATTTAGATAAATTATGATATAGGCCTAAGGGATATAATTTAATAGTATGAGCCCGCCTACGTAATTGATAATAAATAACCAAATTATTCATTTACATGTAAAAGATATTTCAGCTGCTTATTGATTAAAAACAAATAGGTTATGGTACGGTTAAAAATATAAATCATATATCATCTAAAAATATTATTTAAATAAATCATTATATAGGTACAAATTTGATAATCTAAAGGTTTATTAATTTTAGAATTAATTAATTATAAATTAAAAACTTTAAATGAAGAGAATGAAATACTAAATAATTTAATTAAGAAATCATTTTAAATAAACATGAATCTTTTCATTATGATAATAAATCTATCTATTCTGATAATGACGGGAATATTCTTAATGATAAATTTAATAATCAATCATAATGTATTAAAACTAATATATCTTAAAGCTGTATTTGTTAGATCCTTGGGTGTTTAGCGTCAAGTACTTAAGAGAAGGTGCATTCGTTGATTTCCCCAAAAGGGGGCATCGTCCAAGCTTATATGGATAAAAGCTAGCCCGGCCGCATGAGGCGCCGACGCCTCGTGGCGAGGCGGCGCGTGATTGCACCACTCAGCAGGCGTGGGGGCACGATGGCGCCATAATGGGTCGGAGTGGGGTGTTGTAAGTCCCAATCTGGCTGATGTATACCAAAATGGCTCCTCGAAGCGGGATTTGTCCTGTATCTGAGAAAACCACGACGTTGCATTCGGGTAAAACCACAGCACTGAACCTAGTAGGCGCCATCTCGTCTGAGTCTTATACTAGTCTGTCGGGTTTGGACACGCCTCTGCTCAGGTGGGGTATCGACGGTTTCCCCTTGTACTGCACGTCGCAGGTTAATTGTACCCATGGGGTAGCGCGGTATGGTGACTCTAACCATGGTGGTTTTAACAATATTATATAGAAAGGTGAATTAACAATATTATATAGAAAGGTGAATTAACTACTGAAAGTGAAACAAACAGAAACATCTTAGAATTAATCAAAGTACAATGAGCAGCTGAAAGAGTCAAACTAGCTAAACGCAGTGCAAAATCGCCACATGTGCAGCTGGTCCGGAATGTGCATTAGTGAAAAAATAATCCTTCCATTTATTTTGCCGATTACATCATATCATTTTTTACTTGCCCACTCAACATGTTCTTTTTTATTTCCCTCTTTGGAAATTTATGGTGTGACTGCCTGTATAACTAATGCCATTTCTAAACGCTTGCAACACCACGGGTGAGGTGTTTTTGATGGTCGATACCTTGTTTCGGGGAGTGCACCAGGACCACTAGGACGGTTCATCTTTGTGACACTGCCAATCCAAGCAAAAGACCCTGTGCCTGGCTGGACCACTGGATACGGCTGTGAATAGTGTCTTCCTCGCGCCTGAAGCTCATCCATCTCGTATTGTTCTGATTATTCTGCAGATTTCTTTTGTATTCCGGCTCCCTATTCATCTTGTTGATGACCAGTGTTTCACTCGTGGTTTGAGGTAACTAATGGGGAGGCCATGGGATCTGGTGGCTATGGTCAGATGCTTCGTCTTATTTCGACTCAGTCTTTGACCTTATCGAAGGTGCAGGTGGCTACACATAAACAAGCAACCAGCATTAAGAAGAATTTTGAATATTATATCAGGGCTTTGGGGAATCACCAACAGCTCAACGCTCTGTATTCCTGCATCTTGTGGGACAATTTGTACTCCTGAGCTGTATCTGGCCGGATATTCCCATTCAGTTTCAACCCCAGATTGGTTTGCCAGGATCGGTCTTCTTTGATGGATTGATTGGGATACAGAAAGGTCTGAGGGTCTGAGTGGACCGCTTACAGGCTGCTTGACCTATGAGGGCCTAGACTTGCGCTTGTTTCGCCCACTGCCTCTCGTTTGTCTAGCCATATTTTTTGGTAAAGTTGAAGAAGACAGATCGGCACGGTCTACTGGTGTTCTTGGCCCACCCACGCTGCAATTGTTCTGCAATCTCCTCACTTCCGGGCTCCGTAATCCTGCATACTTGTCGGCTCCATTTGTCGACCTCCAACTGATCCAACTCAGCCACTCATCCAACTCGACCCAATTCAACTATTAACCATCGAAGGGGCCCTTCGCCCCTTTCACGTTATCTTTTCTTCATTTGAAGAACTAATCAGAATCATACTCAACTATAACTAGGGTCGAGAAAGTGCCCCTATTCGTCCCAATCTCTCTGAGTAAAGTCCAGTCTGATCCATCTTCGTCCTTTACATGGTCATGCAAGTCCTGTTCAATCACCACGCTCCTCTTGAATTGGCCTGCCAACTGTTTCTCCTGAAACCGACTGAACATATCGTCTATTCGGGAGTAGTCTTGTACGCTGCACTCCTCGTACATCTGGAAGATGAGATCGCCAACCAAATACGGCGAGGCGTTATCAAGATAAGTGTCGAATACCAAACTCATGGCAGATTCCAAAGGATAAAAGAGATCATCAAGTTGCGATGATGATCTTTCTAAGAAGCATCCCAACACGTATTCGGCTGCCGAGTCTCGCTTGTCGCTCGAGATAGCGCCTCCGCAACAGTGCTCCTCCGCGAGCCTGAACTCCTCCCATTGGTCAAGAGCCATGAGGACCCCGAGTTTGAACTTGGCCTGCTGCTTGGGATCTTGAAACCAAAGCTCATCTTCGTCGGTCAGTATTTCTCGATCGGCAAAGTACGAAAGGTACGACTCGTCGGACAAGTGGAAGCCTCCGGTGATTTTACGAGGCATGATGTTGAAGGATGCAAAGAGCTGCGCTCGTCACCACACAAACTTATCGTCCACCGCGTGTCGGACTACGGAATGTGGGGGCGTGCTAGGGCGTGCAACTGCAGTTCTGGATCCATATAGCATGCGTGAAGAACACCGCATTGAGCCACGAGCCACCCCATTCGGAGTTGGTGATGCTGCTGAAACAGGGGTCCGCCTGGCCCGCGTTGGATGCAGAGCTGAACCGCAAGCGGAGGGTCATCCTTGTTTGATGACAATTGACTCTCGTGGCATGCAAGTCGTGTTCCAGGATTCCGTTGGTGGATACGAGGTGGCGACTGGTTATTGAGGTCCTCCGCTGCTGTTTGAGGGCAGCTAGACAGGGAAGGAATCTGGACGCATCAAGTAAGTCCTAGCCCAAATCGGTACAGACAGAAATGAGAACATGACTGAGATTATGCCCAGGTTTGACAATGTGCAAGGGCAGCTCGAGGAAATTCCGCGTTGAAACTAGCTGCGCCGCGTGCGCCATAAATCAACCATGGACATGTGTCCAGAAACAATGAACCAGTGATGTCTCCCCTATC
Source organism: Metschnikowia sp. UWOPS 03-167b3 (assembly GCA_009756565.1). Lineage (NCBI taxonomy): Eukaryota > Fungi > Ascomycota > Pichiomycetes > Serinales > Metschnikowiaceae > Metschnikowia > Metschnikowia sp. UWOPS 03-167b3. Next base: position 39,083 of record WFIV01000062.1, read on the forward strand.
AAAGAGCTAAGTGTGTGGTTCCTCAGCTGGCTCAGTAACTTTGCGTTTTTCTAGTGGTTGTATCGATTGCTGTATGTGGGGTCTTTGGAAGGCCAACTTGCATGCTATCCTTGATATCACATGACTTCATGCACGTGACTGGATGCACGTGACTGAATGCACGTGACTGGATGCACGTGCTCGGGTGTGTCCTTCGCCTCGCAAACGCCTTTGGCCTGCCTTCTGACTCAATGCTGTTGTATGGTCATAGGCATGCATATTTACGCCTGAAATGATCATGGTGTTGTCCCCCACTTAGCTAGGGTTCAGTGAGTGACCACTCAGAATCAATAGGGTTATTTATCCGCGCTCCTATTTATACCTGACCGGGTTGAATCTCGCCCCACTGACTGCTACATACAAGAACGCTCCAGACCATCAGAACGGACGTCAGTGTGCCGCCGGTGCGAGTCCCACCGTGAGTCCCGTGGTGTACGGGCGTAGCACCATGCCGGAAGGATCATGTGGATACTAAGTCACCAATGACTTTACTGCAGCTTGCTAGAGGCAGTTTCGACCGAAGACTTCCTTCACACAATGTGATCCAGTTGGGGTCTCCACGATCTTGCAGTTCAGCTCTACTTCTCTTGATTAACGCTCTATGATGTGGTGAATACTATGAAGCCTTTCAGCCTAGCAAAGGATGGATACTCAACACTACAATAGAGGATGCGGCCTTCTGGAAATAACACCGCATGTTATGGAACTAGTGGTATCTCTTTAGTTCAGCAGACTATGTTCTCAAATTTCCATCTTCATCTCTTCTGAGGCTCTCAGGATTTAGTTTGAAGTGTTCATGGACAATTCGTATTTGGGACAAATTGTCTAGACAAGGTGGGGCGTTTTATAGCTTTACGATGCACAACTGCACCCATAAGAATCTAGATAAACTCGAATATCGTAAGTTGGAGAATATTGCACACCCTTAGCCGTTGCCAAATAAAAGTACAAACTTGATACGTGGAGATGGAAGAGGAGCTGGCAACGGGCGACTCACTAAATTATCCTCTACAGTTCTATAGCCTATAGTAGTCTCTAGTAAATCTATGGCACATTCTATGTACACTCTATGGACACTCTCTCTATAGTAGTCTCTAGTAAATCTATAGCACACTCTATGGACACTCTCTCTATAGTAGTCTCTAGTAAATCTATAGCACACTCTATGTACACTCTCTCTATAGTAGTCTCTAGTAAATCTATAGCACACTCTATAGTGTGAATGAGCTCTATAGTATCCTCTAGTAATTCCTGTGGTGTACCACTTCGCTCCTGACCCCAAGGCTCCGAGCGGCTTTCGCATCAGGGATCTCGATTTGGGTTCTACTTTGCCTGGCGGATATTTCCCATTGCTTTATTCTGCGTCAGCTCTCTTCAAGAGATGATTTCCCCTTTTCCTAAGCTAGAATATACTTGATCCGTTCCAACTGTTCCAGGCTGGTTTGTGCCGTATTTCGGCCAAAGCATCAACTCTACCGGGTCCAAATCCTCGATACGTTCCCGAGACAACCTCCGCCAAGGCTCGACAGGCATCTAGTTTGACAAATTTAGCGTTTCAACAAATCTACCAATTACTCAATACCTCCAGGACGCTTGCCATTAGCTTTACTTCCACGTTGTGCTACTTGTTGCGGTAAGTAGCTATATGATGGTGTTGACCAGCTCAAAGATCAGTTCCCCACAATCGCTTTACAGGTGACAACCAGCAGTTCGATTGGTCCGTTAACGTTTCTACTCTAGATGGGACTGCACAAACCTGAAAGGTGGAGCCTTGGGAACTGGAGAAACCTGAAAGGTGGAGCCTTGGGAACTGGAGAAACCTGAAAGGTGGAGCCTTGGGAGCTGGAGGTAAACAGTGGCTAAGTATAGCGCGCTTAGTCTTTGGTCTTCAACACTCCCTCTGAGCGTCGATCTCCCAAACGACCTAGCAGACGTAGATGTGTGAACGGAATCTTTGTCAAGGATTTTGTCAAGAGGTCTGCTATGTTTTTGTCAAGACATGGCTGACGTGGATCGTGTTTAGCTTGACATGTTGCTGCGAGAAATGTGCCTTCACCATTTCATGCTTGGAGACTTCACAGTTCCTGTTAGTTACAGCTGATCACACCTTTATTGTCACAATAGGATTTGATCTCGGTTTCCAGATCTATTTCTAGCAATTGGTTTTAACAGCTTCAAGAGGCGCTCTGTAAAGCGCAATTAACTCGGCAACCAGGGTCGAGGTTGCGACACTAGATTGTAGCTTCGATTTCCACAGCACTGGTCATCTTCCTACAAGTATTAGGTAGTAGTGACCGACTCCCTTCCTATTTCAAGGGTGGATGCATAGCTAGCAAAAGCGTAATTTGACTAATTGACGGTGCCTCATAAATGAGTCCCATAGATGGACTTGATTTCAGATAACGAAGAACCTCCTTGCTGCCTTTAAATGTTGATCCTTGAGTCATTGACATGTCTTGATAGACTCAGGACACTATAACTTATATCCGAGCGGACCATTTGCTGCGAAGAGCTATTTTGCAATGACACACCTGTATTCGTGATTATCACAAGGTTCTTCATCTTCATCATTGGTGCTGTTCTTCATCTTCATCATTGGTGCTGTTCGCATATCCTTTTGGGTCAGCAGGTAGGCCATTTGCTCGACCTGAAAACATTGAGTCAACTTCGTACCTCTTTTTCGTCTCCGAGGAATGTCCAAAATAGTCCCGGCGAAACTCATCGAGCAGTGGGACGGTTGCGCTGGTGGTGGGTGCAAAAAGATTGCAGCACCACAATTTCACACATGGTCTCCCACTGCATTACTCACTGTGGCCCTAAGTGGCTTGACTGGTATTGATCGGACGGGAAATGGTATTTTCCACTTGGTATGGCCGCAACCGAAAATTTGATTTTGTGCTTCTCTACACCAGCTTGAACTGGAACGTAAAAAGATTCTCTCGGAGTTTCTGTTTACAGCATTGTCCCGCCAGAAAGTGAGTCCTGGAAAACACCACTTATGAATTTTTATTGAGCCTATAAAAGCTTTGACATCTTTCTTGGCCATACTGGAGAGCAGGTCAAATACCTCACTATTCTCCACACCTTTGCACTGAAGATGCCAATCGTCAAGGAGACTCTAAAAGGCTCTACGCATCTTCAGGCTGTAGTGAATATAGCCACGAATTGACTGACCCGTCAAAGCCTTTCCCAAGACCGGACCGCGGCCTTGGCGTACTTGTAGCAGACCCGATGCTATCCGCATGGCTAGACGAAGGAGTATCTGCCAGAAAGCGAGCCACCTAAAGGAACCCAGGCGCTTGGAAGCATGCACAATCATGTGGCCAGTCCGTTAGCGAAGTTGCTGGGTGGCTTCTTTGTTGTGTTCTGTGCCTGTTCTCCCAGAACTATAGTAGCCGACCCCACACTAAAGTGCCCATTCAGCCCACCTTGCACATAATGTCGAGACTCTCCGAACAAACGGGGTATCGTCTTTGCTCGGGGCTTTTCCTCTGCTTCATCAGTCGTGCCTGGATCCACGAGAGAGACGCTTGGCGGAATCGAAGTTGCTTCCTCCAAGCACTGCGGCGCCCCATGAACTTTGACATCGGCGGTACCAAGGAAGTTTTTTGCAACAGAGCCATTGAATCATTGGAAGCCTGGGCTCCAAAACCCCACTCCTCACAATCATCAATGCAACGTCAATCATTAATGAAACGTCTCATCAATGCAACGTCAATCATCAATGAAACGTCTCATCAATGCAACGTCTCAATCATCAAATGCCACCAATATTGAGTAACACACCGTGAGAGCTGTTTAGACCAAAGCAGTGTCATCAAATACCAAGTATAATTGCGATTGGTCGAACATGTATGGGCATGGTGGAGGACAGTATGACCATGGTGGAGATAATATGACCATGGTGGAATATAGAGGATGATCGATGCACATGATGTAAGCTTCACGCATTCATCCGCCCTGTGCATGAGCTTCATGATGTGCCCACGACCCTAAATCGAGTTCCGCCGGTATGTAATCTTCCGAGAAGAATCCTTGTGGCCGGTTTTGGACATGCCCGCAATCTTGGGAAACTGTCCCTTGCGCTGCCACTTGGTCAAGACTTGGTCCGCGTACGCCAAGCCCACGTTGTAGATCTCGTCGAATTTCAAAAAGTCGAGCGTGGCGTAGTCGTCGATGGGCGGCCGGAGGTAAATCACCCCAGGCGTCTTTTTGGCCACCTCCAAGGCATACACGCTGGCCACGTACGCCAAGCGAAGCTGGATGTCCATCATGTTGGGCACGTTGGGGTGCTTGGAGAACGGGTTGATGCGGTTGAAGAGCACCCAGAACCCGCTAAGCGTGTCGCCATAAGTCATGGGCGTCCGATCGTCAACGGACCCCACATCCACCGCAATGATGTACTTGGCGCCCCGATTCTTCATCTCCGACACCGGGAGGTTGTCCAAGTACCCGCCATCCAAGAGCATGCATCCGTTGAAGGCAATCGGAGGAAGAAGCCCGGCCAAAGACATCGACGCCCGGATAAACCGCCACGCGTAACCGCTCTCGTGGATCTCCATATTGGAGTTGGTGATGTTGGTGGAGTTGCAGAAGTACTTGATCCAGAAGTCCTCGATCTCCGAGTAGCCAAACACCTTCCAGATACCCCGGTTGAACTCGTACCCGGTGATGTACGACGTCACGGGATACGTCAAGTCAAAAATGTTTCGCCAGATCGACCCCACGCGGCTGGAGAACTTCTTGGTCATGCCATAGATGGACACAATGTTGTTCTCCTTGGCATAGAGTCCGCCCACAAACGACCCGATCGACGTGCCGCCAATGATATCCACGGGGATCCCATGCTTCTCGAGTGCCGTGACCACACCCACGTGAGAGATTCCCCGCGAGCCGCCTCCACCCAAAACCAACCCCACGGCCTCGTTGGATAGTATACGGGCTAGCCGCATGAAGTCGTTCTTGTGAGCGACCGGTAGCGTGTCCGGGCGCTTGTTGACGCGCTCGTTAAGCTTGATCAATGAAGCCATGGCGCGTGACGTCACATTTTCAAGCTTGAGCTTGATGTTGGGGTTGGCCTTGCTGCTGAGCTTGAGCGCCAAGTCGAAGAGAATGTTCTTCTTTTTCTCGTTGTGGCGCTTCACGAGCGTATCGCGCGAGATGGCCATCTGAATGTGGTGGTGGTCCTGTATCCACATGCGGTTCTTGAGCCAGATGCTCGTGGATCCCGGCATCACCGATTTCTCGGCGTGGAGGAGACACAAGTCAGTGCGGGCCGTGGTCCGCAACTTCACCAAAAGCCGCTCGTAGTCGCCTATGTTGGTGGCGCATTCGTCATCTTCAGCGTCCGCCAAGAGCAAGATGCAGTCGCCCTGTGAGATGCACGTGGATGTCCAGCTGGACCAGAGCGGCGTATCACACACGTACAAGATTGTCTCGTACTTTTCCTCGAGGTACGCAAAGTAGCCCGAGAGCTTGAGGTGCGAGAGCCGCTCATCGAAAGCGTGGCGCCCCAAATGCGTGAGCGTGGATGTTCTGTCCAACGCAATAACATTTCTGCCGATAGCCTTCAACGCATGGAGAAGCTGTTCGGCAAACTCCTTCACCGGAAGCCCGCCAACCGTGGGGAGAATGGTGATTGTCTTGTAGTCCTTGTTGATTTCCGAGCCGTGTTGGATCAGCAGCCCCACGCTGGCATGCAGCAAGACTTCCCTGCTATTGCTTTCCATCACTCGATTGGCCACAATTCGGGAGACTTTCACCATAATGGAAGGGTTCTGGAGCGAAAGCATTTCAAAAAGAGTTCGGGGGATGCGGGCAGTTTCCGAGTCTCTCACGGCGATCAACAGGTTGGTTCTCCGCGACGCCGTCAATACCTCGGCCTCGCCAATCGACTGGCCTGGGCCATACTCGCCCAACACTTCGTACTCGTCCTCTTTGTCGCTCTTTTTATTCTCGTTCAAGTCATCCACTAGGCAATGGTTTGCAGCTTGCATTTTCAGCTGGTTGTTCCGGACAACTCGAAACCGGCCACTCAAAACGATGTGGAACCCATTGGCCCAGTCGCCCTGGGATGCTAGAATGCCACCAGCGGGAATGTGACACCATTCAAGGGCAAAGTCAATGATTTTGATCAACTCTGGCATAAGGCTCTTGAGCTTGGCTGCCACGGGGAGCTGCAAAAAGTAGAATTTGTCCATGAATCGTGAAAAGTCTTCCTTGGACACGTATGCCACGATAGCGCCTTCAGAGTCACTTGTTTCCCCAGCAACTATAGACACCAACGATTTGAATCCCACGAGCGAACTCAAGTACCCAGCCACACCGCCGGAGCTGACCGTGTAGAGGTGGTTGGTATTTCTTCCGCTCTTATCGTTTGATCTTGCTTCACTTTCAGGCGACACCTCCTCCTTCGGATCTCTCCGCGTAGTCACGTTCAAGGTTCCGTGGATCACATAATAAAGGCCTGTCTCGAAGGAGTCTTGCTCCACCAAAGTCGAGCCCGATGTGAAATACTTGACCTCAACGTTCTTGCTGAATGAGCTTTTGGCCGCTGCAAGACTGTAGTCAACCTTGGACCTGTTAAGCTCCGCTTTGGGGTGCCCGTCACTTTGCGTCTTCTCGGTGTGGATTGTCGGGTACACTTTCTGCGGATGGGGCGAAAGATAACCACTGGCTGAGTCCAGAATGGAGTTGTAGAAGTACCTTTCGGAGATCTGGGGATCAGCCAAGTAGTTGAGCCCGATGCGGGACGAGTTGGCCGAGCTAGTTCCCGATAAGAACCCCTCATAAGTAAGACGGTCAAAGTGATCTTCAATTCCGAGAAGTTTAAACAAGTTCTCTGCGATGGCAGTTCGGAGCGACGTTTCCTCGGTCTCCTCTCGCTCATCCGAGAAATGCTGGCCGGCATTGCCGGGCATGTCGCCCGAGAAGTTCCTCGTGTCCAGGGCGCCCAGCATGTCAACACCGGCAAAAGGCCGCCGGTCCGAGGCAGCTGCGCCAGCGGTCTTGATCTTCACACTGGACCCAGCACGCGACATTGGCAGCGGCCGCGACGGAGCGTCCACGGCATCTCGGAGGCTTTTTTGGGATAAATTGGATTTCCTCGAGAGCGGCACCGACGAAAGAAGGTCGCCCGGGTGGGAGAGCTTCAGGCGCAGCGCGAGAACAACGTAACGCGATGAGCTTTCCCGATGAAGTTTGCGAGGCTTCTTGGTGGACTTTTCCAACACGTTGATGGCGTACTGGCTTTGGCCCAGACCAGGCGTGTACAGAGCCCAGAGGATTTCCAACACGGACTCCGACAAGTACGAGGGAAGCTTGCACAGAGGGGCCTCGGTGTTGAGGGCTATCTCGCTTTGGATGATTTCTCGGGTAAGCCCAAAATAGTTGTGCACCGCATTCTGTGTGACCTTGTAAAGCCGCGCCAACACCATGGTGACGATGTGTGACGTCGCCTTCGGGTACTTTGCGTAGACCCTCTGGAATGCCAGTGCAGGGATGATGGCGATGGTGGCGGTATTCAGCACACCTGACTTTTGCTTGTGCCCTGGCTTGGGCTTGGCGATGATCAGGGGAAGCTCGTCAACGGGCTCTTCCAGCATTGCTCTGGACTCGGGCCACTCGGGGAATGGCGATGAGATGGACGGAGTATTGTGCAAAAAGCTTCGAGAGAATGGGTCAATTTCGATCGGCGTGTTGAGTTTGGACTCAGTTCCGTTTTTGCCAGAGTGTTCAGGACCTCTCAGTTTTGGAAGATCATGGAGATCCATGGAGTTCAAGTATACGCCGCTCTTGGCGGCCTTGTCGCTTCTGAAGTCCGTGTTCACGCCTCTCTCGATTCGGTCGCCCCTGTCAGTTCGGGCCCATTCACCCTTGAAATCTTCTCTGCCGCCTCTCTCGGACCTGAAGTCCCCCTTAGGCCCATTTTTGTCCAACTTGAAGTCGGGACTGATCCTGTCCGGCGCGGACTGGCGCGCCTTGGAGCGGAACAAGTCCAACGTGCTGAGGAGGGACGAAAGAGGGGCGCCGCTTTTCACCTCGTTCAAAAGCTGGTAGCGCTGGTTCCGGACGTCGATGAACTCGCCACTTTCGTAGTCGTTCCGCGGCCGCATGCCGCCAATCTCCGCAGGCTCCTGCGCCTTGGTGAACACTTGCACGACGCCCTCCACCACGACGGAGAAGCCAAGGGACTCGTCAAGGCACAAGATCTCGTCGCCGCCGATTTTTTGCGTCGTCATGTTCTTGGTGAGCTCATGGAACACCGGGCGTTCGAGGTACCCAAACACCTTGATGGCCTGGAGAAACTCGTCCAAGTAATTGGGCTGGGTGTCGCGTCCTCCTTTTGCCTTCCTGGCCGCGAGGTAGTCGATCTGGCCATTGGTCTTGGTATGGTCGAGTTTGTTGCTTTTGGGGGTCGTTTCCTCGGAGTACTTGCGAAGATGCCGCTGCCGAACTAGGTAGTACATCACCGACATGGCCACTGCTAGCGTTAAGACAAGCAGCAGGAGCGACATGCGGATGCTGAGCTGTTTCAGCAACACCTGGACGATTTTGCCGGGCAACACCACAAGGGCATGGTTGGCAATGGCAAGCGAAACACGAAGGATCAACCTAAGGAGGGCGCTTAGAACAGAGGACGTGCCAGGGATGGTGGAAGCATCTGGGGGAGGGTAGCACACCTCGTCGTTCATACCGAAGACAATTGGCTGAATGGGTGGATTTTTGTAATTGACCTATTTACAGATGGCCGGGTTCAGCGTGACTCGTGTATGCTTGGATCTGAAAAGAATGTAGTACGGAGTGGTGTGACAGTGATGCCTGTAGCAAGACTCGCTAGACTGTGCGAGCGGACCCGCGGCGATCCTGCACATAGCACACGGTCGTCTGGGCTGAACATAGAGGGACTGGGGCTGTCTGCAAGGAGGCAGCTGGCGAGGCGATGTCTGCTGAACACTCACGGCTTGAACTCCATCCTGGCTATTGTTGGCGAGACTCGTCCAAGGCGCCGAACTTTCTCAAGACCCGCTCTATGCCGTCCATTCCCTTCTCCAACTGGTGGATCTCGGGCCCGTAGCTGATGCGGACAAAGTTGTACCAGATCACATCCTCAAGTCGGCTCAAGTTTTCGGGATTAATGAGGAAAAAAAACCCCGGCACCACAATGACCTTCTCGTGCAAACACTCGTGGAAAAAGCCAAGGCAGTTGCTCAACTTGCCCGGTAAGTGTGACAAGTTCAACCACAAATAGAAGGTGGAGTTGGGGGTGTTGCGCTTGGTGAAGTTGAAGCCCATTGAAGACAAGCGGCCGATCACATAGTCGCGTTTCATCTTGAAGTGCAATTGAAGGGCCTTCATCTCGGCACGCACTTTCATAGGCTCCAAGAAATCCACGGCCGCGTACTGGAAGGGCGCATTGGAGCCGCCGTCCAAGAAAGAGCCCGCGGAGCTCAAGCTGTTGATGTACTCCTCGGGCCCCACAATCCAGCAAATGCGCCAGCCCGGCAAACGGAACAGCTTGGTGAGACCGTTGAGAATGAGCACCGGGTCTTTGTTCACGTCCTGCACGAACTCCGACGACGAGATCGACAGGCCGGTGCAGCCTTCATCATAGTAGTAGTGGGAGTAGAACTCGTCCATGATTAATAAGCACTTCAGCCTGCACATGGCATGGAGCCGGGAGAGCTGGTCACGCGTCAAGGACTTGCCCGTTGGATTGCGGGGGTTGGACGTCAAGAACGCAGACACTCCACGCTGCAACTCCAAGGCGATGTGGCTGAGGTGGATCTCATAATTGTCCGCCTCGCCCAATGGCACCGGAATAGGCAAGAAGCTCTTGAAGAGAGCAAGCATCTCGGCATAAGCGGTGTAGTCCGGCAAGAAGAACGAAAGGTAGCAATCGGAGATGATGGAGGCAATGCGAATCAACCCGGCCCGGCCGCCGGGAACAATGCACACGTTTTTCCACGAGTACTTGGACTCGAGGTTCTGGCGGTACGTCACGTTGTAGTAGTTGGCTACAGCCTCGCGCAATTCCTTGATCCCGGCGGTGGGAGCATACTCCTTGCTGACGTCGGAAATGGGAATGGATGTTGGCCGCTTAAAGGAACCCGGCACGGTGTCGCCGTGCTCCGGCGCGCCCTGGCCCAAGTTGGCCCAGTCATGGTCGCCATTGCCCTTGTAACCGTACTCTTCTGCGCGCTCCGTGACCCACAACACGCCAGTGGACGATTGCTTTGTGTTCAAGGCAGGTTTATGGATTTCCTCATTGAAGTCGGGCCTTGGCACGGGGATGGGCGAGCCCTCACGGCCGTTTGCAGAGCGCGAAAGCAGCGAGAGGCCCCGACTGTGGTCGCGAGTTCTTTGAAGGGGATTTGAGCGGGAGGGTCCCCGGGGAACCCGGCTCAGTTCAGACAATGAGAGCTGATCCAAGAGGCACGAGGCGCTGCGGCGGAGGGGGTCGGGCAACGTGGACTCGAGCCGCTCGAATTCCTGTGCATACTCGGAGTCGGACATGGCAGGCTGGGAAAAGGGGAATTGGCGTTGGCAGTTGGCAAGAAATTGGCAAGAAAGTTGGCAATTGGCGTTAGCAGTTGGTGAGTTAGCAAAAGTAGCACAGAGTAGTATCAGGACAGGCCTCGTAGGTTCGCGCAATAGAATGGAGATTGGCGCGCGTACAACCCCCGCCACACGTGACCCGACCTCGATAAGACAACTGGAGACGAAAAACCTGATGAGAACTTGATAAGGACTTCATTGACCAAGTGATCGGCACGTGTGCTGGCACTTGTTGCATGCTTGATTGTTCTGCAGGGTCGTGTACCCGATGTAGGAGGCCACGGTTGACGTTGCTAGGCGTTGCCCCGCACTTTGGTGGCGGAAAGTGGAAGATTTGAGACTGGCGCGGGCCCATGCACGGTGCGAATGCTCCAACACCTCCTTACATCTTGTGATGAGCCATTGCCCGGACAACGACCCCGCCCTGTTTAGAGCTGTAGCCACCGAAGGCCCACAGAGAACAGTGGATTTCAAAATGGGGTTTCGATGTTGGCGGCAAAAAATCCCCGGCTTAGCCCGTCAAATTCCTCGGCCTTTCAATAACTCTGCTTTGTTGTCACAGTAGTCTGTCCAGACCAATCTCACCCAACTGTTCTTTATCCATAGTACTGTGGTGTGTCCGGCAGAGGCACCAACGCAGAGCTGAGTGAGGCAAGGGCACCACCGTTTGTAACTTGGATTGCATAGTATTGAGTCCAGGAGGTCATGTATCCAGTAATGGAGCGACTCCCAGGCTTGAAACGGATTTGACCACATGATTGCTTGTGGTTTATTTGGGGTGTTGGAGAACCTTCTTTTCGGCTTTGAGGTGTTCCATCCGCTGTGTTGGGTATCCTGAGAATCAGAACAGTTTGGGTGGTGTCAAGACGAGTAGGATTAGCAGACGAACGGCGCCGCCAAAAATAAGTCACCCATTCCAAAACTCTCTGTCTTTTTTGCCTTTGTTCTTGTCGAAACCTGGGTCAGCAAGCAAAGCTTCCCCGTTCTTGAGCCTCTTACTTTAGCGAGCCTGTCTCAATGTGATCTAGTAAATGGACGTTGTTTCCCACTCAATGCTATAGCCAACATCTCTTGGCGTTTCCATTCAGCTGGTCTTGCTCAACATTCCTTTGGCTCTAGACCTTTTATGCTTCCAAGCGCTGGCGGTCATCCACGTATGCTTTCAGAATCCTGGCGCTCTTCTTTTAGGATGAAGACTAATGGTAGCTAATGCCTAGTATTTTGCTGGCTTCACTGGAGCTTGATTTGCATTTCAATACACAATTCACCCTGGAGTGGTTAATCTTTGAGGACATCAGAGATATTTCATGCATATCGTTAGGAGACTTCTATTCAAAAATTGCCTCCATTCAGCGTATCATCATTCTTCTTTTCCTATGAGCTTCCAAATCGATATTGTATGAGGATGTTCAAAAATTCCAAGCACCCACAGCTCTGGCAAATAAAAATTGGTATCGGTACTTCCAACAGGGATACCGTAATGCGAATTCTTCTTTGCAAGTTGTAGAGATAGAATCTGGTCTCAAACTCCCAGGTCCAGGAGGCACTTCTCTTAAATTCGGTCAACATGGAGTGGTAGTATTCTTGGTTGATGGATTTAGCTTGAGAAGAACAGGATATTAGCCAATACCGGAGGTGTAAGTAGAAGCTGACACAGGAGCTTCTGAAGACACTTCTGTAGAGGCTCGACCACTAGAGTATCAAGGAAATGTAAGGTATAGACTGAATCCGGCGTATGAGGGTTCCAAGCCGTTGGGACTTGCAAATCCTGGGGCGTCTAACAAAAACAACTCTTCAGAACGTCTGGCAGGGAACCAAAGACCTCTTACTGACTCTAGACGCGCGGAGGCGAAGCTGACGCTGAGGTTGCGGAGTCCTCGTTTGAGCCAGTCTCCGATGTAGTCCTAGCAGTAGCATGTGTTTGAAGTCGTCAAATAATTGATCCTGTGAAGATTCAAGCATCAGCACGGGATCATGGCCAGATTTTTACCGGCACGTTGCTCACAGGAGTCGAGTCCACCAATGCTAGGCCCCTGGAAGATTAAGTAAGCCTCAGTACTGAGCATTGGACCAGTTTACCCATGCACAGATGTTTAGAGTACTTCTGAGACTGACATGTTATGAAGGAAACGACTATGCACATATCCTCTCGAAATTTTGACAATCAAGACCTTCTAAATAATTTAGTCCCCCGTGTCTTTGTTCCCCCGTCTCTTTAGTCCCCTGTCTCTTTAGTCCCCTGTCTCTTTAATCCCCTGTCTCTTAGTGAGGTCACTTTAGTCAAATGCTGGGATCTTAGATCCTCCCTTGCAAAAGTTGTGGTTCTCTTTCAACCCTGATCAACGTATTTGGAAATTTCTGACGGCGTCAAGAGGAAACTCTCCTGTCCAGATATTCGGCATTATCGATTAGTATGCTTGGCATGGCATTTACCGCATATTTCACTCGTGAAAAAGCCTTCAGGCAAGGACCCTTTCTCAAGAGCGGGCTTCTCCGAGTCTAATGACAATTCCGACACTAATGACAACTTTGTTTTTGTTGAGCTGAACAATCACCTGCACGTAACATGAAACTGTGCTGCTATTAGTCTCCTAATGATCTTTTTACAGGGCGGAGTCTCGGTCCACTTCTCAGTCACGTCTATTCATATCTGTATCTATGTATCCCAGAATGTTGATGGCCCTCAAATCAATACCCTCAAACATGCGCGGGAATCCCCCACTTATATATTTTTGCCCGGAGCTCTCGCGTCTGCAGCCAATAGCTCATAAGGGATGGTGCAGAACCGCTACATCCCTTTTCTGAATAGGCTGCTGTTTCTGCTGCACCGCCAGTCCTGAATGTGCGAATGTCCTTCTCTGATCATCTTCTGCAAATCTTTCTCAATTAGCGGTTGATTACCCCTTGAAGTAATCTCTTGTTTTCACCACTAGTCACCCAACACAATCCGCAGTTAAATGTCCAGGGTTTGTTAGTTACCTCTATCAGTCTATTGTCCAGGGTTTTTTGGTACCTTTTTGAGTGACTTGTTTATTAGCTACCTCTTTCTGTCAATTGTCCAGGTTCAGCTACTTACCTTTTTCAGTTGCTCATCCGGTTCAGGCAGTCAAGTTGAGTTGCTCTTTTGCTCATCCCCTCAATCAATATTTTTTCCTTGGATGAGCATGCTCAATTCCCTTCCTCAGCTCCTTTCTGTAGTAACTTACTTGACCGGATGAAGGGGCTTCGTCGACTGAAGCCTCATTGGATGGCATGGCATGAAGCTGTTCCAATCAACTAAGAAAGGCTGTAATGAAGCTTGACAAGTGGTTCGGATGCACTCGCATTGAAATTCTGTTCTCCAAATCAACCGCTCGAAATTAAATTTTGGACACCTGCCTCTCAGGCTTACCTCCTACCCTCTCACTGCCATGGAAATGGCTTCAGATTTCTTCCATTGCGAATAAATACTTTTGTGGCATTCGATTTCTCCACACTCTATCATGTGCGACACCCGCAAAAAAGCCGAGCTTGTAGGATACGAAGCAAGGGTTGATACTCAGACCCTCAACTTGACCCCATCGTTCCAAAGCACGTATTCAACTGATTTAACTGACCGCTGTCTCTCACCTTAAAACCTCATCGACACCCTGTAGACCCATCATCAGTGAGACAGATAGCGAAGTGTCCCCTTTCATCGCGTGATGCCATTGACCTCCACACGCTTCATTTCCTAAAGTGCACTCTGCAAATCTGTGAGCTTCAGCAATCGATTGGAGAATTCTGACGTGAAGAGCCGGTTCACCCTCCGCAACGAAATCACTCTTCTTCATCCTCGTCTGGTGTAACCCTCTCCAACTTCCGATAAAGATAGGTTGTTTGACCTCCTTCGGTGTAGGCATAATTGGCTAGAGAAGAATCAAGAGGAATTCCAGCAGGCCAATAGTCGGCGATATTGACAGGCTCCTCATGTCCTGGTAGAGGTGCACCTCCTGCTGGTCCTGGATTCGCCTGCTCCAGAGTCTTAGCGTTTTCTGTGGAGTTCGTGTTGGACATATTAGTAAGTTGCAATCTTCCGATTGGGTGTGCCGATCAAGAAGAAACAAATATTACCCTGCCAAAGACGAGCGTCGGGAAGGGGACCTTTTATATGATTTCTGTTGCAGGCCAGACTGATATTGCGGAATCCTGCATTGCGTGAAACAAGGGGGCTTTGCGTTCGGAGGGTGAGCCTTCGCTGGCCCGGCGCTTGGATCCATGTGAACAATGGAAAATTTGGACAAGCGGCCTGCGGTACCAAGAATTCTGTTCCGGTAACCGATACTACCGGTCAATGTGTAGTAAAAATAAACAACTTGAGGCTGCACTTAAAACAGGTGCAGGAGCTGAAACACGTGTGGTTTTTTGCCATGCGTGCGTGGTGACAAGGCTCATGGTATGCAAGTGGTGTTTCAGGATCTCAGTGTAGATCCCGAGAAAAGGGACTGCGTACGAGAACGCGCAACAGGTTTATGTTGAACTACGAGAAATGTGGTAAGTGCGCGCTTCTGCATTACAGGGTGTATACAGCACTGCGTGAAGCACACCGGATTGAGCAAAGAGCTACCACATTTCAAGTTACGTGATGTGGCCAAGACCAATGCAGACCAAAGTGGGGCACCATGGCTGCAGAGTTGAATCACTATCGGTTTCACGTCATTCATGTTTGATGACAAAAACGCTCCTAGCATGCAAGTCGTGTTTCAGGAATTCCGTGGCGGACACGAGATGCTCGGAACTGGAATAAAAGTGATTTCCGTTTCTGTTTGACTGGATTAATACCGAAGTCAAAAGTGAATCCTAGTATAGATATATACGGATAGGAATAAGAAGACGACTGAGACAGAATACCCTAGAGTTACAACGTGCAGGGGCACCTCCTGTCTGTGAGACCCCTAGCAGTTTAGACTGATCGCGCGCTCTATGCACGACGCTTAGTGTGGGTGCCTTAATGTTGAGCATTATCATGTATGGTCCCGTGACTTGCAACATTAGTCGGGCGTAAAACTCTTGCGCATATTCAGCAATTCCAGTCATGTCCATTCCAACCCGTATCTTTCTATACTGTCGCTAGGAATTCACTTATGACCTTAGGATATCTCGGTCCACCTCATTCTTCCATACGGGGGCTACTGCACCCAACTTTTCAACAGAGTTTGCATGCACTAATTTCAGACCCGTTGTAGGGATGAGGTATCGCCATGACTTCTGTTCAATCAGGGGGCTCAAGTAGAGGCATTGTTAAGGCATTCTCGCTAAGCGCTGTGCATAGAGTACGCGCTCAGTTGAAAAAGCTTTGTCCTGCACTTGTTCTAGCAGCATCCTGTATCGTGAAAAGTGGGTCATCATTTCATCAGTGACTTCCCCCCAGTGCTGAATCCACCCTTTCGTGTAGTCTCGTGCACTCACGGCTCGTTCATTTCATAGATTTTCAAATCCAATACGCGAACTACCAAAGCGTATACTTCGATTGCCACGCAGAGACCCAAACGCCGCGTATTGGCTGAAGTAATTAATTCCGAGACATTCCCGCTAATGTCAAACTGGTGTAGCTTTGGAAAAGGATAAGATGGGCTTCCGACATTGGGGCCGTCTCATTACTGCCACTGCACATTCTTGGGCGTCCATCACAGCAGACTTGCACAGAGCCGGCCGATTTATGTTGGCATTGAGACATAATCCATATAGCGATATTGCGATTGGCTTGGTGTTTGTTGATTGTTAGTATTTTGCTAATTTGCAAGCGCCCATCACAGACGCCTGACACTTCCACGCTACCCCCTGCGCTTCTTATTCTCCATACCTTTACCCTGCTTATCCACAGTTACTCTTTCTGCGCCTCCTCAATTGTCATCACCATTTAGATACCAAATATGCACTGATGATTGGGCCGAAGCATTGGTTTGGCAATAAAGTGGAGGGGGATATGGAAGTGTCACAAGAAAAGGCAGCTGGTCAGGAGCGGCTGCTAGATTTCACCTAGTTCAACTTCCAACCCTATAAGCTCATATTGCTAGTTCATCAGAACCAACTCTGAGATTCGGTGGCTGGTATTGATTTTCTCATTTCTTTCACCATTAAGTGTCATGTCACAAGACGCTTCATTTTCATTCTCAGTGCTTCACCTTCCCGTCCAACTTCCAACCCGATAAGCCCATATTGGGAAGTAGCAGAGTTGAATTACCCTGAAATCTTCCTAACTTGGTTGGCTCAAGGTGAAGATTGAATACATACCTTCGTCGATGTCCACGATATTTAGCACTACTAGGAGAAGAAGTGAGGAAAAAGGGGACTAGATTAAAGGAGCGAATGGGTCTCTTATAAATCCACTTGTCTGTGTGGCTGGAACTGAAACTTCCCGCGCCACTGTAGCAGATGTGAAACTTGGCGCACAACGGCCGCAGATATATAAAAGGGCATCAGCACATCATATTTCTCGGTCCTTTTCGCAACCTTCAATTAGTGATGAAAGCTTCTTAAACGCAAAATCTTACTGCCTACTTATCTTCAAGATGCAATGATTTATCAAAGAGTCTGGGACGTTGGCTTACTTTGGGGCCAGTTTTTCGGAGAAAGCCCTGATTTCGTTCCCTGCGACAAATTCCTCAGTCAGCCTCGATACTCCATAGAATCCCCGGGATAATTTTGAGGTGCTGCAACAATCCTGGGAAATAATTTTATTTGGAAATCTGCGCTTCCGTGTACAGATACGCCTCGTTCACAATGGTATGATTCGTTTGTGGCCAACTGATATACGTACACAGAAAGTGAATGGCACAGTGACGGTATACTCGGATTCCAAAGCTTGGATTAGAAAAGAAATCAGACAAGAGTCTGAAAAAGTGACGCCCATTGTGAAATCTGCTGTGGACATGAATCCGTGACACGGGTCTTCTAGGGTTACATGAGTTCCGAAAATGGTTACGTTGAGGGGTCTGTGGTATAGCCTTTCGTGAATTCTCTAAAAATCATCTTTCCAGAACGTCAAAATTGCAAAATTCATCAGTGTGATCTTGGTTTGCAAGGTCCACACACGGAAGGAGGATGACAGACATCATTGCTAAAGTCCTACAATTGGTGGCATTAGCTCCAATGGATATCACAGGTCCCCAGTGCCACTTGAACGGGCCACATTTAACTCTCGGGCCAAGAAGGGCCCACTGGTAAGGAATAATACTTTCCTTAACTGAGATGCAATGATGTGAGTATAATGGTTGCCTCTAAATTGGCTTTGTCCCTCCCTCCGTTCCTGGCTACCTCCTTCCTCACCTCTAAACTGTCTATTGTTACGGTCTACCTGCAAGTGTCTTCTCCTCACTGTCCGCCTGCAAACCGCCTATTTTTACCGTCTATTTTTACACCGCCTATTTGTACACCGCCTCTTTGTACACCGTCTACTTCCAGGCTGGCAACCCCACTGTATCTTTCTACACTGTCTTCTTCTACACTTGCTTTGACTTTCAATCAATATAAATCCTGCAGTTTCCATTTCTCGAAGCGCTCCCCTCTTGCAGGCTATTTATTGTCTGACTCCTCACCAAGGTGCATGGGCTCTGCAGCTCTCGCGATACGGCAAATGCAAGGCGGCACCTGCATATAAACACCTGAGTCGTCAAAAATTTCCTCTCTTTCCGCATTTGGACCCGCTTGAAGTGGTATATTTGCCGAATCCTCTTGGGGTGGCCGAATGGGTATAACTCCAATCTATAGGCCATGTGGGCAAAGCAGCTCGAACGTGGGATGTACGGGCGAACATGCCCGCGTGCGGGGTGCGGGGCCGATGGCGTGCCGTGTCTTGTCGTCGTGTCTTGTTGTGTCGTGTCGCGCCCATGACCGAGCCCGGCGTGGACGGCATTTCGCAGCATCGGCCGCAAATCTCATCACTTTCTCGGCATAGCCTTCAACCCTCTCCGCCGCCACATTTCTGCCAGGCCCACTATTCAGGTGAAGGCCGATCCGCTGAATAACTGAGGTACCGATCGAATTCCCTAGTCCCGTTTCCGTCCAACAATCAAAGGAGACAACAGAGCCCACTAGACGCATTTACAGTGGTTGTAAAAAGCGCCAAGGATAACAAGTCAGGATTTTGTTTGGCGCCAGATTGCAGGTGTTGTGTTCCCTGGACTAGACTGACCAGATACTGGCCCCCCTGTTCCAGATATTTCCGCCGCCCAGAAACCAGTGGTGTCCAGGTATTCGAGACTGCCCGATAACCGGAGACTGCCAGACTCTTCAGACCAGCAACTGACCAGGCATAATCGATTAGGCAAGGCGCTTAGGGATAGAAATCAGCAGACACTTCCAGACTTGTCATTAACCACCAGATCTGCCTTTCAATTATCCATTTGCATTCGTCATTTGATTTGACCATTTTCATTTGAGCTGACCATTGCCTTGACTCTGACCAAATCATTGGCTCTGACCAATTCATTGGCTCTGACCATTCACTCATTTGATCTGACCATTTTCATTGACTCTGACCACCCCTCCTCGTGGATTTGACCTTTCCATTCACTCATCAATTCGGCGGTTTCAACCCACAATCTGTCCGGACGCCCCCCGATTGTCTCCTTATCATTGACTCAAAAGCCGCAACTGGCGACACTTTGACCAGAATCCAGAAGTCTCATCGGCGTCAGTGTTAAGCTCCCTGCGCCGACATTCCAATTCACTGAGTGCTTCAGCTCTACCCCCTCAGTGGTTACATTCAGAGACGCCACGGTGCATCCTCAATTGTTCGTCTGCGGACCCGTGCACCGGGAACTTCCATTATTAAAACAATCCCCGTCACAGCAAACAAATCCCGAAAATAGGAGCATTCAAACAAGGTTTGCTCCATAGCCCCATCCCACAATCCGATTGCCCTTCCGCAAATTTCCATTTGTTTGATATTATTTCTGTTTGTCCTGCATGCTCGCCTCCCCGGACTTCTTCCCTCACCATTCCGCGCACCCTTCTCCCCAAACCCCGTCATCCCAGTGCATCGACCCCATTCCTGCCTTTATGGGACACTCGGGCCTGAAGCTCCTTCTCAATGATAAGCTGAGTCCCGTGATGCGTGAGGGTGCCGCTTTTCCGCCCAAGGAGTGTCGAGTTTACCCCTCTATTCACCATGTCCTTACCGAAGGCTCGCCCTCCTCCATGTGCTTCTCTCCCGCCGACAGAGCTGGACTATTTTTGCTGCCCGTTGCTTCACATAACTCTCAGGACTCTGCCGCGTTGTCGGCGTCCTCGGTAACTGCAAACTACACCCTCAAAGACCCGCTGGTGAACTTGGTCCACACGCGAAACTTCTCGCCGTTGCTTTCCTTGCCGATTGAGATCCTTCACCAGATCATCGAGATCGTCTACTACGATGAGAACTCCAGCTCCATTCCTGCCAACTTGGAGAAGTTTCTGAAGACCATCCCCGTGCTCCTGAAGCCTTTTAACCAGCTTGCCATCCGCTTCCTCTACAAGTACGCCATCTTCAACCGGCCCAACTCGTTCGAGCGCTTTCTCCTGAACATCACCAAGCAGCCGGATATCGGCCAGTACGTGGAATTCATGGACTTTCAAACTTTTACGTCCATAGGCTTGGGGCGCACCGGTCGCATGAATCAGGAAATTCAAATGGTCACTTCCGCTACCATCCAGTTGGCACTTCTGCTTTGCCCTAACTTGATCGAGTTCCAAGCCTCGGAAAACATCCAGGACGATATGGATGCCTCGGTGTTGCTGGTGCTTTTCAACCGCATGCCCAAAATACAGGCTCTCGACTTTTGCGGTGCGTCGTCTAAGCAGTTTGCAGAGGCCTTCGACCAATTGGTGCTTGCTCAAGAATCGGGCGAAGCTTTGGATCATCTTTTTAAGATCTCCTTCCACGACTGCTCCAACCTCCTGCTCCGGGTATTTGAGAAATTGCTTCCCCATTTCGGCCATCTTCGAAGATTGGATCTTACCCACACTTCTATCACCTCGTCGGCATTGCTACATAGGCTTCCTGAAACATGTCGCTTGACCCATTTATCCTTGGCTCGCTGCCTGAAGTTAACCACCAAGGACTTGATCCAGTTTCTCACCCAACATCCTGCAGTCTGCAACGATTCGCTTGAATGGCTCAATCTCCAGATCGACTCCAATGTGGTGTCCCCTTTGAACGATCAGTACCTTCTTTTCACCATCAACAATTTGAAAGCTCCGAAGTTACGCTACCTCAACTTGGGCGGGATGTCTGTGAACAAGCAAGTGCTCTCGGTGATCAAAAGCCGATTCCCAAAGCTAGAGAGTTTGGCCGTGTCTCACTCCAAATTCGACATGGCTGATCTTCTTTACCTCTTGAACGAAAATGACACTCTTCAGTTCCTCGACGTGACCAATTGCAAGGGCCTCGACCGGCGAAACCTCCTGACTTTCTTGAAAAAGTGCTTTGAATCGGCACTCAATGCCATAGAATTCGACTACAAGACCCTTTACGACTTGACTGCTGGAGAGCACTTCACGATTCAGCCTGTGCAGACGGACTTTCTGATCAACAGTACAAGCTACCTCCCGGTGATTTGGAAGTTCTTCGACAACGAGGGCAGAAGGGCATGGATATACAAGATCGAGTCCTCGCATCCGTCGTACGACACATTGATATCGGGGAAACCAGGAAATACTACGCAAATGTCTAATATGGTGTACTACGACTTGGAGACAGGCGCCAAGATCGAAACGAAGGTGGGCAAACCGGACTTTCTTCGCTACGCGTCGCGAAAGATCAACTGTTCAATTGGCTACTTCAATTTGAACACTACCAAGAAGAAAAGGTACTTGCAAGGCGAACTTCTGGAAAACGTGTGGCCGGCCGAGTTCAGCCAGCGAGGCATTTACAACTACTACTCGCTCAATGTGAAGTAGGGGCCCGCGTGATGAGTCACGTGCACATAGCCTACACGTGGGAGTGATAGTGGGTCACGTGCAATGACGGCACGTGACCCGTTTCGAGGCAATTGCGGGGTGCGTTCCTCGGCTTGAAGTTGTGATCTCTTCCCCGACAAACGCAATGCCCGAGCTTTCAGAAATCAGGAATCCATTAAACACCGAAAACGTTGGCAATTACTTGGCTACGCTTCCAGAATCCGCAATTCTTGGTAAGTGTGTGCCCGATTTCGTTGCCCCCTTCACTGCAAAACAGTTCACCTTTGGCCAGTCCAACCCCACATATTTGATAGTTGGGGGTGATGGCAGGAAGTACGTTTTGAGGAGAAAGCCCATGGCCAACGCCAAGCTAGTGTCGAAATCAGCCCACGCTATTGAACGGGAGTTTTACATGTTGAATGGTATCACGTTGTGCAACGACTCCGCCCCGGACGCAAAAAAGGTACCGGTGCCCCAGGTTTATGTCTTGTGTGAGGACGAGAGCGTAACAGGGGCCGTGTTTTACATCATGGAGTACATTCTGGGACGGCCTATTAAACGGCCCGACATGCCCAAAGTGCCGGACCACCAAAAGAACATGTACTGGAGCTCCATCATGGAAACCATCAGCGCCATTCACCTGGTGGACTGCAAGAAGCTTCTTGAGTATCTACCAGAGCAACACTTTCCGCAGTTCAAGAAGCCAGCGCAACCCGATCCACCCACGTACTTCCAGCGGCAGATCAAGACCTTGAGTGCGGTGCAGGCATCGCAAGCACAAGTGGTTACACCAATCCCTGATTTCGAGCGGATATGCAAGTGGATCTTGGAGAGAGCACCGCGAGACCCGGACCAGGTGACACTTGTGCATGGAGATTGCAAGATCGACAATTTTCTTTTTCATGAGTCCGAGCCGCGCGTGGTGGCGGTGTTGGATTGGGAGTTATGCACCCTTGGGCACCCCATGTTCGACTTGGCAAACTTTCTTCAGATGTACGTGTTCTCCAGCGGTATGAACCAGATGATGTTTCCCGATACGGAAATCGGCTCAGACAACACAGAGTCGGTGCGCTTTTTGCGTTGGGCGCTCGAGCTTTACCGGAGAAAGTTCGGGCACGAGTGGCGTGAGAACGATCCCAAGAACAACCCCATCGATTTGTGGCGGATGGGTTCCGTGTTCGGGCTTTTGCGCATATGTGTCATCTCGCAGGGCGTGGCCATGCGGAGCAAGAACGGCACTGCCAGTTCCGCGTCTGCAGACTTTGTTGGGGGTCTCTACTTTCCCTTGAGCGAGTTGGCCGTAGAGTTGATGAAAGAACCTTCCAAATTGTGAGTGCTCCATTACAGGAATTGACTGAAGTTTGTTGCAACGGAGGGATTTCTGGAAAGTGTCTTTGTCTATTCCATACCAGCAAGCGTGTGACTATGGGACAATCTGTCTTATATCTGTCTTATGTGAGGCGGGTTCAAGGTGTGATATCACCAGAGCGCTTCACTAGTTATTATCAGCCTGCTGCTTTTTGGAATTCACTGCTCCTGTGTCGGAATGGGGTCAGACGCTGCTAGTGCATTTCTGGTATCCACATCTGCTGCCATCCCAACCTGCTACTAAATCCCACGCTATTCAAATCTACTACGCTAGATTTACCACTCTAAACGTGGCATTTGGAATGCACAACGACGCTCGCCTCGCAAATGCCGTTCCAGTTGAGCCACTGCTCTTTGCTCGAAACTGCTATTTTCTAATCGGCTTCTCCTCAAGGTCCACACCCTGGGTATACAGTACAGTAGTGTCACCATTCTGAAATGTATCGTAGTGCGTCCTATTCTGGAATGTATCGTAACGATTCGATATTCCTGTAAAACGCCCCGTATTTTGACCCTGCCATAACCGTGGCGACAGTGGGCGTCAACATTTCGACTAACTTGCTTCGTACACAACCTGTGTAGAAAGACTACATCACAACAATTCCGTGTTGCAATGTCCTTTAGGGGTGGTTATTATCCATTTTTACGTACCTGTATAGTGGTATGCCAAAGAACAAGTTGAAACAAAAGTGGCGGAGTTGTCTTGCTGGCCACTTCGTATATCTTGCTGCCCTTAAGAGAACGAATGACCCATAATGTAGATTGGAAAATACCCTGTAAGCTGTTAGTTGTAAGGGGACAAAAATACTGGCAGAGACCAAGAGCTGGGATAACTGCCTGATTCAGCAAATGCACCCCAAAGTTGGAGATGCCAGGATGGGTATTTCGCTGGTTTATGGAACACTCCATTGGACATTATCTGGAACAGTGCTGTCATGAGTATCCTAATGGTTGCACCCACTGCAACCGTGTTCATCATCTCACGTCTATTTCCATCCGCTTTCATGCATACTAGAATGTTGACGGCGTCTTGAATTTGAATTCGATACCCTCAAATATGAGCGGGAAACTCTCACTTATATATTTTTTGCCGGAGCTCCTGCGTCTGCTGCCAATAGCTCACAAGGGATCGTGCAGCACCGTTATGCCACTTTCTGCATATACGATTGTTTCAGATGCACCAAATGACAAGATTAATGCCGCTCAGCATGTTTCAGCTCTGCATTCTCAGTCCACTAGTCGGCCTACATCTGATGCCAGAGCAGCCACTGTACGCATGGCTAGAATCCGCCACCCAGTACTTGGCTTACAAGGACCCAGGTCTCACGTGAGAGGGGCGTGACATGGGCGTGACTTTAGGTGGCCGCGAGTGTGCAGGTTTGGCGAAACACCCCATATAAGCTCCCCAGAAAAACACTGGTCCTGCTCTTGGAAACCTCCATGTGCCTGTATATTTGAGATACAATAATAGCCTGTAGGGTGACCGTCCCAATAACGGGCTGGCCCAATACGCAGGTAACACGGTTAGTCTGCACACGTTGTGGAGCCACTCTCCTCTAGGCATCACGGAAAAGAGCTGTTTTCTTGGCGGAGTAGAAATTCCAAAGTAACCAGCCGCAGAAATGCCTCCCCAACTGTTCCTATTGGCCGAAACGTCGTGCAACGCAAAACTTCGAAGCCTTGAACCGCAATCAAAGTGCGACAGGACCGGGACCATGCTGCAACAGTTGATGTGTGGAATGCATCATTGTTAGAGCTCATCGCCGCGGACTAGAGAAGGAGAGGAGGATGCTTCAAAAGTGATCGAAAATGACTGTTTGATTGAAAATTTAAAATATAGGAAATGTATGAAAATGCGGCTAATGTGGAAGAAATGTGAATAGTCACGTGGTGAACATTACACGGGACATTTCTCCAAAGTGTAACTTTCAACGCTGTGTAGTGTCAGAAGGGATTGGATTTGATCCTTGTTTTATTAAAGCCTTTGTTTTACTCCTAGTAATCTCAGTTGAACTGAATTCGGAAGCTATAATTGCGTCAGACCACAATTCTAGAAGCATCTATTAACTTGACTTTTGAACTTACAGTACAGTTTACTTCTACCTTTTCTTTATTTAGCTGAGCGTACCTTAGGAGTAGCCACTACCGTTTCATGATCCCCTTCACTGCTTTCTAGAGTGCACATAAGATGGATAAACAGGCCGGAGAGAAGGCCCCTCCGGAAATCTGACAGTGTTCCAGTCGACCCAAGTTTCATCTATTGATCCAAATCTCTGAACCCAAACCTCTGGGTTGGAACTTCAGACGGAGAATCCCTGGAATGGAAGAAAACTGGAACGTGCGAGGACTCGGCGTTGTCCATGGATTTACCGTATGCACTGTTCTGATTCCAGAAAATTACAAGAATCTAGAAGTATGCAGAATAACCGGTGGTTTCAGGTTCCAAGCAAGGAGAGGAGGCCAAAAGAAATACACTTTGCTGTACAGTCTTATTTCTCGGGAGCATCCGTGTGAACGTCCCAGGCTCTCTATAACTCTCCTTGACGATATGAATTCACAGAATTTTCCTCCAACCACGGCCAGAGAAAGGACCCTTTTGGAAAATCAAACTCTTGGGTCATCTTCCCCAGGCCAAAGGCCCTTGGGCGAGCGTCCCCAGCCCAAACGTTCTTGGAGCGAAGGATTCACCAGAAGGAGACCGCAATATGTTCTCACATGCTGTGGCCCTTTAGATCTTAATAAGGTGCTGAGGAACCTAACCAGCCAAAAGTTACATACTCATGGCTTATCACTTCCTGAGTTGTCCGAGGACTTGTTCAGACTTCTAGTCGTTGTGTTTGTCCGCACCTGCGTGTGACTTGGGGACAAACGAGACTAGCGAAAATAATTTGGGGCTACTAGCGTAAGACGAGTAGTAGGGAGTGAAACACGATAATACCAGAGTATGCAAAGGTACAACATTGGGTGTTTGTGAAGACTAACATAGCCGGTAGTCACTTCCCGAAGCCCATTTACCATCAGACTACTGACCCGCAAATGAATTCAAACCGATGCCGACAAATACCAAGTAAGAACGTACTGAGTTGAGGAAACACATAACGACCGTTCTCCCCAAGTCTAAAAGATAATGACTGAAATTCCGCTTCTTAAAGATGACCTTGAGTCGATCCTCATTGATTCGGTTCGAATGGATTTACTAATGAGTGACTGATTGTTATGGCTAAAGATACCTGCTAGTTGCCGAATACGGGTTATTGCCTGCAAACATTCTGGCCTCTATTGTTTCTTAACCGCATCAAAACGGATCTAAGGCTTTTCAATTGAACTTAGGAGATCTCCAGGATGGAAGTTGTGCCTTCAAGACGACGTAAGAGTTAAAGGAGTGAACTCTTGACCCATTATTAAGCAGTCCACAACCGAGCGAGCTATCAGCTATCAATATTTCAAAGAGCTTATCAGGAAACCTAAGCCTCGTGTGCTATGTGAAGGTGCATTCCAAGAGACAATACCTCAATGGAGGTAAACCAAATTTTTGAACCATTCGCTTTCCAAGACATAAAATGTTTCAAATACCGTATTAGTGATAATATAGTAGTAGAAGTAGTATTACTACTACCAATAGGGCTCCCCTTGAGCCCAAATAATAGCGCCAGGGATAGATGTTTCAAGACTCGAAACCTCTATATGGAAAGCTCCACTTTTTGAATGAACTCACATATGTTTTAGAATTTAAGCAAGCTAAACTTGACACTTTCATTTACTGCAGAAGAATACGTCGATATCGCTCCTAGAACTCTACGTTAAAGATCTACTTCCGGGGTACAAAATTGAGTATGTGTGTAGAACTAAGGAGAATTGAACAGGGCCTCCGGATTGAAGATTTTGAGAGATACCAAGAGAAAATCGAAGCGGGACTTGGTTCCACAAATGCCCAGCTAAAGATTACCTTCAAGCACTGTCGGTCAACTACTCAAATTTAGATCGAGAAAAGGACCTGATGATATAAAAGCGCATCCTACCCATTAATATAAGTAGGCCAATATTAATGGGAAAACATGCCAAGTATGTCCAATAATTGCCGACCACAAGAAATGATTCTAAGAAATACCTCTCGTGGAATTCACGCGAGCGTTGAGCACCCTGCGTTGACAGGAATCCAGATATCCCGGGCTCTGTGCTCTACTCTTTACTCATTACTCTTGTGCACATAATGCTATCAGTGGTGTGCATACAACCCCAGGCCTTGCTCCGTACATGATAGGACATGCTAGGACTCTTTTGACACCTACTGAATCTGACCAAGACAGTTTTTCTGAATGAACTACCATTAATTGTATTGTGCTGTACACTAGAAAATACGGATGAGCTCCTTAGGCCGCAGGGCCACTCCACACTATTGGACTCCTTTCAACACAGGCGTGCGGTCCACTTCCAATTGGCTCACACCCGTTTGTACCCACACAAGACCCTGGCCGTTTTCGCTTTTGTTTTTGTGCTCACTTCTCACGGCACTCTCTTGCACCGCGCTAACCGCCCAACGTTCGTACTGTATCTTTTCCTACGTAAACATCACTTACGTCATTATTAAACGTTCTTGGGTATTACTTTTCTACATTAGTACTTTCAGAGAACTATCAAAACTTTCACTATGAACCTGAACCAATCTACTTTTGCGAATACGCCTGCCGGGCGGAGACAATCCAACCTGCCCGCCGCCCAAATGGAGCACTTTCTCTACGATGCCGACAAGCAGCGGAGGTTGTATTTGGCCAAGCGTGGATGTGCTGGGCCTACGATGGACCTTTCGTCAGGATCCAGTTTGTACACTCATGGAGTCGCCTCCAGCCCTCTGGCCACCGCTGGAAATGACAGCGGGGACAGCTGCTTCATGCCTTCTGAGTTGAACACCATTCCTGAAACGCGGGGTGAAACCATAGTCGTATCGGCCTTGCCAACTGGCACGACTTGCACGGCCGCAACTCAAGTGGCCAGCACTGACGCCTGCATCCAGGACGACTCTGTAAGTACCAAAGTCAAACCCACATTTGGTCAGAAACTCAGAGACTTGTTGCTGCCCAAAGGTCTTGCCTTGTTCAACAAGGAAATGCCTGCTGCACCTGGTTTTGGGTGCAAAAACGCGCACACAGACAAGAAGCTTAGACGGCTGGAGACCAAGCACGCCGAGCATTTCCAGGCCACGAAAAAATGGAGCAAGTGGCTCCACAAGTTCCGGCTTTTGAAAAGTCACAATGCCTGCTATGTCCAGCGGAGTCCAGTGTGCGGTCAGTCAGAGTGTCCCGTGGAGGGGCGCAAAGTGCACCGTCTTTCTGTGAGTCGCACCGTGTGCAAAGTCCGAGTATTTGCAAGTCATGCTGGCTTCAAGTCGGTGGACACGGAATTGGTCAATTCCATAAGGCCGTCCAATGCGGGGACCCGCAAGCTGGTCCGCTTGGATAGCGAGCTTCTCGGCGAGGAGCGCGAGCTCTCCGACTTTCGCACCATGCGCTCGGGCGATTTCAAGGAGCGTATGCTGACGTTCCAGTCCGCCAATGTCGATAATAGTACTTTTATAAGTACTGGGCCGTTGACCTGGATGAAAAACAAAAACGTGGTTCAAGAGGTTGGCACTGCTGAGCAGGCTACAGCAGGGCTGGTCACACCTGCGAGCACCACAAGCCTCTTCGATTCAGGTAAGTTTTACTTGGACAAAGAAGCTCCTACGTTACCGTTTGTGGAAAGTGCAGTTGAGAAGACTCCCCTTCCGGTGATTCCAGAGAGCCCAGTTGTCATGATCTCACCCGAGCAGACGCTCCGCACTTCCCTCGCTGGCCATGGCGATAAGGTCATTGAGGAAATTGAAAAGGTCATTGGTCAAATCAACCAGGGCTTCCCTAATATTCTCCTGGTCAAAGAGCCTAGAAAGTCGTATCGCTCTGTTGTTGATGGTCCTGGCAAATATGGCCAGGCAACCATAGACAGGAAGTTGGGAGATATGATTGGAGCGGCATTGAGGCCAGGTGCGGACTTTAAGGCCAAAACGTCCACAGAGAAGGCCGTAGTTCCCACGAAGCTGGTTGGTTCTGTCGTTGGTAGTGTCACTGGTCCGAGAGCTGGGAATGCCACTGCAAACCCCGCTACCGAAAAGAGCCTCCCCTTCTCGGTGGAGACCATAAAATCCCTTCGCATTGTCAAGAAGTCGGTGCCGGCGTTGCCAGGAAAAACACAAGCGGAGTTGTACGCGTGGCTCTCCGAACCCAAAAGCCAGTTGTGGGCCGCGCTTCGAATGGACACCCTCTTGGTTCCTCAGCTTGATGGAAAGTTTGAGTTGAGATGCCTTTCCTTCGACATGAAGCTTCTTTGCAAGTCCAAAACCGAAACCATCTTGGACGAGTACTTGGAGTCCTTGCAAGTCGAGATTTGTGTGGAGGTGCAGCAAGAGACGGTGAGGTTTGAAAGCCTGGCCACTCTCACTTCTGGAGCAATGCCAAATGAGGTGGCCCCAACTTTGGGAACTAAGCAAGTTGCACACCTTCAGGGCCTCATTCGGGGCCAAGATGACTTGATGAGGCTCTACAAGAAGAAGTTCTTGGCACAGTTTGGCATTCACGATCGCATTGAGGCTTACATTCTCGCGCTCAGGGAAAACCTCCAGGCCACTGGCGAAGTGTTTGTGAAGATATGCACCGATTTGGCCAACAGCGACCAGAATTTGGCTGAATACGATGGCCGCCTCACGAAATTGAAGGACGACTTCGACTTCATGAGTGACATGGAGCAAAGTGCAGTGGAGAGCATCAGCAAAATCGAAGCTGGCTTCACCAAAGGCTTGATCGAGGTGATCCGCCAGCACGCCGAGGCTTGCAATGTCAAGGAATTGTACCAGCAACAGTTCCACAACGTATGGGCCCACACTCTTGGCCGCAAGGCACTTACCAAGAGTGAAGCTGATACTATCATTGGCTGTTTAGATGTGGACAGCCAGCGGGGCTTTTTGGACACGTGTGTTGAGTTGGAAGCGTACTCAGTGCTTCTGCAAAAGTCCAACCGCATCAAAGCGGTCTACAAGGAAGTGAGCCGGGCTCGTGCAGACTTTATGAAGGTCTACACTGACTTGAGTCTGAGGCTCCTGGCTCACCACGACAAGAGCCACTGTGGAAAAGCCACTCGATAATGATTGACAATGGCCATGTCAATTGATGGGAGGTGACTCACTGAATGGCCATAGCTATTAAAAGAAAGAATAAGAAAACAAACAACATGAAAAAAAAGAGAAAATTGAAAGGATCTGTCTTGGGATTGTTATAGGGGACTGATACTGACTACTAACTGAAACTGCAGGCAAAGAGTGAGATCTGGAGCGACACGAGATTTCTGGCAAGTTCTTATGGTGGCCCGGAAAGCCTTGCGGTAATGAACCCCAATGAGCCAATGGATTGTGAGGATACGGCGAACCCTTAAAGGTGGGATTGCGTATCGGTAATGAGCCTATGGATTGTGAGGATACTGCGAACCCTTAGAGGTGGGATTGCGTATCGGTAATGAGCCTCGGCTACACCACGGGATTTTGAAACTTGGCAAGAAGAGCTACCATGGAACGAGCCCGAGAGCAAATGTCTTCTAGAAATCACTCTTTAAATGCAGTGGCAGGAAGTAGCCAGTACGAGGAAACCTGTGGCAATCTCGAAACAGATCAACAAAAAAAATTAGTTAGTAATTGCAAGAGAAAATATAAACGATGTAGAACTTTGTATTGGAATGGGGCCGCCTAATTCCAGAGGGGATTTGTTCAAACTGCTATAGAATGCACCACTCTCACCCTTGGCCAGCAGTTTAGGGAATCCCAGGTCTAGCACCCGGACAATATACCATCTGCACTTTTGCGAACCAAAGCTATAATTTAAACACCGCGTGTTCTGAAACATCGCCTTCCAGGAACCTCATGACGTGTCATTTGTTAGTGTTTCATGCAAAGCTTTCCTACACTAGACACTTTGCTCTTCCAAAGAAGCCAGTACAAAGCCACAGTGCAGTACCCTAGTTACTCTGACCCAATAGCCGCAAACACCTTCAGGACGAAAAGCCCTCGGGCCCGCTCTTTTCTCTCTCCAAAATGCATCAGCAAAAACTTCCCCATGGATACTATTGCGTTTTCTGTCAATTGCTCTTGAGTGGAAGCTGGTGGCACAATCAGCTGATCAGATTCGGTGTTGATAGCCCTGAAGTGAATGCAAAGGGTTGGCATTTGGGTGAATAGCTCGAAACGTGGGCTAAACAACTGAAAATCAACTCGACACTGAGCTTAGTTCAAAACTAGTATCCAAGGTACTCCCCGCGAGCATTGTGAGCATAAAGAAAGGACCCATTTTCGGAGCACTCGGAGGAGGAAAACAATCCGGGAATGATGCAAAAGGCCGGTGCCAGAATTCCATTCAAATGATGGAAAGATGAACCAATGATGCAGTTTCATGGTGTACATAGCCGGGTGCAGGGAAGGGACGCGGCTGGGTTGTCTGAGTCATAGCCCTCAGTAGAGTCTACAACGTCAGCGGGCCCACCTGGTAGAGCGGCTTCGCATACGAAAAGCCGATGCAGCGGAATCCTAGTTTCAATGGGTCCAGATGGGAGGACACGACTGCACCCTTAAACACCATGCAAGCAACACGACATCTTCAATCAGTTCGCACAGTCCTAGTGATGCAGTTCTGGCAGGAAACTGTTTCTCTGTTTTGCTGATTTTCGTTTCCGGTTCTTTCCCCCGCTCTGGAGTAGGAGGGAGGGGAATTTCCAGGCCTTGTCTACCTTACCGCACACGTGACCCGTCCTAAGATGGAAGATACCATTTCCGGGTAAAGGGTCATACCACCGCACGAGAAAGCGACCGTACATGTAGTTCTAAATGTTGGCATACCCCGTTTGGGCCACAGCTTTCCTCAACAGTGCTCAGATCCAATAAGTTCCTCTTAGACTCGTGGTTGTCCATAACAAGAGGGGCTAAACGTGGCCCATGGCTGACGACAATATTTCTACCTCGGCTACTTCAGCCGACTTATCCGACGTGACAGCGTGCAGTCTCTTTTGTAGACTCATTGAAGCCTCCAGGGTCAAAAACTCCAACAAAAACTTTCTGCGACTTTATGCGTGAATCCGGGAGATCAAAACGGTCTGGCGAGCTCCCTTTCGAGATTTGGTTTTTCAGAAGTGAATATAGTTGATGTGGTAGACAGGCTTTGGGCAGCTTGAGAGAGATGCCGCCCTACCTTCACCGATAAACTTCCGCCTTGCAAAAACTCAACACACGGACAAGTGCCAATCAATGAATCCTAATGACAAGTAGGATCCTTGAGTGAAGGCTATACTGAACCAGGCTTGAAGGTGCAGAATATACCTCTTCGCCTTGGTTATGCAGGCATACAAAGACTAGAGTGTTTGTAAACAAGATTAAAATGGCAGTAAAAATGTTGGAAAATTATTTGCTTGCTCCCAGCCATTAGGATCCAGAGGCTCAACGGAAGAGCAGGGACCTTTCAGTTGTGGGTGTACGGGTGTCTCTTAGGACAGGGACGCACTCAAACTTAGGAGATAGAAACAACGACATCCTCGCGGTTTGTGGCCCTGTAACTTAGAGCCATGCATCATTCAGGTTTTGGTTGCCCTGAACCTGCCAGCAGAAAGGAAGAGGCTGATTCTCGAGGCTTCTGTCTACATGCGTGCACACTATGCGCCGCGGGATGAAGCGTATGCAGAAACCCGGCCACCGCGCCCTACAAGCCCACGCACTCCACCTCCACTGCCCTACCAATGCCGACGTTTGAAGGGATTGAGGGTCATGAAGTAATTGCACGTTGCCCGTTCTCCGAGTGCAATGCTCGCACCATCAAGCTTAGCGCCGACGCCACCAAGCAGGTTAGCGTGATTGAAAATGCCCCGGAAATGCTCGCTGACGGAACAAGGTTTTTTGCTGTCAAGGACGTGTGGGACTTTGACAACATCGGGGTGTCCAAAGCGTCGGCTGAAATCGGGAAAAAACTTGCCTTGCAACGTCGGCCCAGCGAGGACACTCCTACCACCGGCTCGGACCTGGCGCACCTCGCTGCCGATGAGCTGGTGCAAGTGTCTGCGCAGAATCCACTGCAAGTTGGTGTGTTGGAGTCCGTGGAGCGCCTCTTGATTTGCGCAGAGTGTGACCGGGGGCCCTTGGGCTTTGCCGGGTTTGTCCATGGGTCGGGGCATTCCGTTCAGGACCTTCACTATTATCTATCTGCGGAGTCTGTCAAGTACGAGATCTTGCACTAGAGCAGTGCCGATCTATACTTTCAACCTTAGAAGGAAGTGTGAGGAACATTGTGAAGCTTTTTTGCATTGGTGGTTTTGCTTTGTACTTCGAAATTGCGACTCACTTTAGTCCAGCACAGATGATGGAGCGACCCACGACGATTGAAGTTCAATCCCTGGTTGTGCAATGACCCACGAGCTTAACTTAATTGAGACTCTTGCATTGCCTAACATGTGCTAAGAAGTATAATGAGGACTGACGAATGCAGTGGAGATATATGCTGATATATTCGCGAGATTAGAGGGTTCGTCACCTGAGACGAGTCGGTCAACAAGACATGTCAATATTTTCGACTCCGATAGCCAAGGAAATATAGCCGCCAAGGCAGCCCACTAATGAACCAGTCAAATTGAGATCATCAGGCGCGAGCAGGTCAGAGACCAGACATGGGAACTATGAGCATCTGAAGGAAGATGCCACGCACAGTGCGTGTTCTGCGGCAGTGGATCCCGAGAAAGAAGCAACTCCGCAATCAGGAAATTTGATGGAAATGCTGCGGTGCCGAACCATTCCTATGATCATGCAACCAGGGAGCCGATATTCGATAAACAAATCCCTTTGCCGATTGATATACTCGAAACGGAACAAACTAAATCTCACATTGCCAGCGAACTACCATCAGCTGCAAACGACTGTCCCACGTCGTCAGTGTTGTCGCCAGTTATGATATCTCGAGCCCGCCTGGACCCGGTAACTTCCATTGATGTGCACTTATCGTTTATCCCATCGCAAATCCTTGCATATAAACAAAGGCCCCTCATATGAATACCCCACAGCAATCCTGGAGTTGAAAGATAGTGGAACATTGCAAACGAAAACTCGCAAAACTGGCGAAGATCACGATTCGGAGGTAGAAAATGGTAATTCCTTTCAATCGATAAGCACAGGCATAAGAAAAAGCTTTGCAGGCAAACTCTCCATCAATTCTTATGCAGGAAACGCAGCTTCTGATCGCGATTCGGTCAAACCTGGGTCTAATTCTGTAGAACCGAAAGCCACTCTACAAGCATATGTGAAATTGGATCCGGGTTTTAGTACATCCGATGGTATCCCTATGAAGAAGTCCAAGTCTATTTATCAGCCATCGAAGCAGTCTTTCCTTTTGTTGGCCTGCCGCCAAGGAAACAAAGACTATTGCCCCTAATTACGACCATCGCTTGCCTTATTAAAAAGCGTGGTCATAGTGGCGAAGCTTCCGTGAGCTCTCAGGTGGTGAAAAAGAATTCGAGGATTGTGAAACCCCATTACTAGCACTCCACTCCAAATTCTCTTTGCTTTAGTCACATGGGAAATTCAGATCTGCATGCGGGACAAATTATATTTGATTCCGTTGATAGTGATTGGGGGCTCCACTTAACAAGCGATACCCATTCCTGGCCAATTCCTACTTGGAAGCCAAAAAGGCTTCGCTTTGGGCTGCTGCGCTCCATCTCAAAGCAATATAGAGGTGCCCATGGCCCCGAGAACGGTCTAAGGTGAATGGCGTGGCGTGGTTCCTTTCTACTTCTTTTATTTCAGCAACTATTAATCATTTTCTCATTACTTTAGGGATGTATTCCTTAAAATCGCAGGTTTTGGCGTATATCTTAATAATTGTCTTTTACTAGGGCAGACATTTATATTCATATTCAACAAACTTTATAGTAGCTTTGATTTTGTATATTCAGTTGGCTGAGTAAATATAAGGCTTACACCACAACGTCTGAAGGCTAGTTCACATTCTCGTTTCCAGAACACTCCTCAGTAAAGCTCCCCAGGTCACTCTAGACCCTGTCCAGAAGCGCTCAGCTCTTCCAAATCCCATACTATAGCCTGGAATATTAGTTACGGTCCATGGATTGCCGTCATCGACCATAATCCATTAAACTGCCCCTTTTATTATGTATTTTCCATATGTTGTCCCGCAATAATATTCATTTTAATCAGTCAGACGTCAACAGGAGTAAAACAGTGTTAGTCAGACAGTTGAAACCAAGACCACCTCCCATGAATCTACACGTTCCTCTCAATCTTTGTCTTCTTACTAGCTTGAAGTTATCTCGCAACATTAGTCTGATTCAGATTCCTGAACGAACCCTTCCATGGTGTATTTAAACGAGTCCTCACTACGGTCACATTCAGTTTTGGTCCAATCAACGTGAATAAATCTGCTCTGGAGTGTAAGCCTTAAACCCAGCCGGAAACAATAAGGTGGATTCCACAATTAGACATTTCCCCTTCAAGTAATCAATGATTTGGGTGATATCTGCTTGAGTCGTGGGCCTGCTATGTAGGGTCTTTTTGCGGTAGCTTCTTCGAAGATAGAGTTCACACTTTTGTGCGCGCGCGACCGCTGACTTAGACTACTTTCCACAGAGGCAAGATATGACGCCTCCCGTAACTGATCAGTATTTTCTAATCACCTCCCGGTGGCCAAGCTGGTAAGGCACAAGACTGTAATGGATAGGAATCTTGCGATCGGACGTTCGACTCGTCCCTGGGAGAACTTTTTGCAACTGCCTGCGACTTTCAACTGGGTATTGCAGCTGGTGGCTTCCTGCCAGAAAAAAGTACTGCAAACTCTGCATCAAGTACTATGAGCAGAAAAAGCTTTAAATTTATGAATAGAATATGTTAGGCTACTACAAAAAATCATACAAACGATGTAGCACAGATATGAATTTACAATGGTGTCATTGGTTTGTAGCCCGGGTCTGGGAGTGCTCAATTTCATAGGCGAAAGGAGGAGTGTTCTGTATGAAACAGGGCTCTGAAATTCCATACCTACACCGTACTTGTAGGGCAATTGAGCTCAGGGTTGACATCAGAAAGCAGTTAAGCTGGGTTCAGCATGTTATGCTGGGACAATTCCATTTTCGAACGATTAGATACAAACCCGCCTCTTATATGCCGGACACGGGATTGTAGAGAGGATTGTTCCGAGTTTGCGTCGTACGGTGAGCTTGGAGGACTGTTGAGTAGCCACGGACAAAATCTCCGTGGTGGTCCACGTTCGAAAAGCACAGACATGGTTTCATGAAGATGTAGAGACTTTTTCATTAGCAGATACATTAGTATTAGTGGGCCTGGTTCTAGGAGGCGTCTTTGATGAAACTCCAACCTGGGTTTGTATGATTACTCTGAGGAAGCTAGCAGGCAGCTTGCCTTTATATTTGGGGATCGGCATGCACCCATAAAAAACTTTTGTGTTCTAGTCGTCCACGTACGCCGCTTTAGGAAGCCAAAACATGTAGTGGCTAATTTTGGCGCGCTCAGTCTTTGGTCTTAAACTGGTTTACTCTCCAGGGTTGTGTGCGAGGCTTGTGGGTCTGAAGACAAATTCAAATCATTGATCCAGCAAGAAATGGCCTGAGGAAGTTTACGCTATGTGGCCTTTATTCCAGTGGTACACAAAGTCCTGGCAGTTGATGTGATCGTAAATGATAGCGTGCCGGGGCCTGTGTGCAGGAACGGCCACCCTTCGATTCCATTCTTTTGTGAGCCCTTGTCATGTTCTTTCAGTTTCTTTTTCACGGACCTAGTGCTGCTTTTGTTGAAGTCCCTAAATATGGGGCATCATCTAGACTTATCTAGGCGAAAGCTGGCCAGCGCAGCGCCCCG
The DNA here is from genome assembly GCA_009756565.1 of Metschnikowia sp. UWOPS 03-167b3. NCBI lineage: Eukaryota > Fungi > Ascomycota > Pichiomycetes > Serinales > Metschnikowiaceae > Metschnikowia > Metschnikowia sp. UWOPS 03-167b3. The sequence continues at coordinate 75,879 of WFIV01000062.1, forward strand.
ATCGCACCACCTTTTGACGATGGGGTGACTGTTCACGTGTGTATCCCTTTTACGACCCAAAGGCCCCAATTGGGCTAAATTTAGACGAGCGTGGCGTGTGAGGCAGGGCCCGCCTGCATCCGAGAAAAGCACGACGTTGCACCCGATAAAGCGCAAGCGGCGGCCCCTCGTCTAAGCCTTGAAGGCAGTGGACGGAGTTGGACCCGCCCCTCCATGCGAGTCCCCATAGCTTTGACCATGTAACCGCATGTTGCAGGTCAATTGTGTATCTATGAGTAACACTACTCGAGATGGATCTGACAGTATGGATGTTGAATCAATTTGTCTAAGATTAGGTGGTGGAGATCCCACGCCTTAGTGGGGGCATTGTAGAGGTGCGACCTTGCGTGTTCACATTAATCGCCATCTGGCTGCAATATTCACTTCTATGACATTTTTCCTGTGACAAGATTGAGAGTTTGTTTGCCTGTTGTATTAATGAGTAATTTCTGACGGAGAGGTATTAACGAAACCTGTTCTTGTATGTGCTAGGGTGGGCATTTTGAAACGGACCATGAAATTGAGAACACCGTTCAAAACAGACAGGCAGTAAACCAGTCACGAGCGACCGAGGGAGTCAGGATAGTTCCAAAGCCAGCACCAAGGGTCAATAAATATCAAGTGGGTCTCAGGCTTCATTTTCAGGTGATGCAATTAATTTATCTGAAATTAAAGACTGCCCAGGGTTGAAATATAATACTTCCGTATACGGACGCTTCATTACCGGGAACTACAATGGCTCTGCCAGGCTCCTGCTGCTCGAACATTTGTCAAGGTATTTTTACAAGCCAGTGAAGAAACTTGTTGCGCTTTCAGTGTACAGCAGAAGCATTTGCCTTAGTGGGTGGGTCACCCGCTACTTCATGTTCCTCATAGAAGAACCCTGAGACTATGCATGAAACCAAGGTGTCTGATTTTTCGGAGCTTTCGTGGCAGTGACCAGCAACAGGTACATAACTTTCCCACACCTGCACTTGGTGGGATTCAGGGTTCCCTGAGTCGATTTGGTAATGATGCCGCCTGCGAAACTGGAGGAGATGTCTTTAAGCAAGTTGAACCATGTTTCGCTGCACTGGTTTGGAGTATTTCACAGCATAGGGTTGGTCTTCAGGTGTCCTATACTGTAGCTTGTCATCTAGGATATCAAAAGTGTAACCAGGCCTTCAAAGTAAACCTAAAAGTAACCAGGTTCGGGAATCGCCCCAATCCCCCACAAACTCAACCTCATAGTTGTGCTTTCCGTCCCATATCAATTTGATGGAAGTCGCTTTCTGAGATAACCAGCACAGGACCCTCCACATGTTAAGAGTTGCACTATACACTGCCGTGAATCTGGATGGTTAGCACCTTGGTCTCTTTAAAGAGCACCATGTGATCATCAGAGGTGGGTCCAACTGTATGCGTTCAGGGGCCTGAGCATACACGAAGCTACTCCATGAGCGCTACCTTCTACAAAAAGTTTCTTAGTTAACATTAAAATCAAACACATTTTTTTTGGGTCGAGTCGCATCCAATGTCAGTCACCCACTCGTGTCATACTCATGGCTCCGTAGGCCTTGATATTTTAGAGTCAAAGTGATGGACCTCTGGAGAGGCACTTCCGCTCTGGTTTGGTCCTCGGTATCCCTGAGTTGCAATGTTTCACAATCCCGTTATGGTCGCCGGTTCTCCAAATGTCATCCATAATCCCACCTCCAAGGGTTCATTTCAGCATTCTCAATCCAGCTCGCAATGGAGTTCATTACCGCAAAGCCACGCAGGAGTACCATCAAACCTCATCAAAGAATCTCATGCCAATTCCACTCCCGCTTTGGTTTGGTCCTAGATATTCCTGAGTTGCCTTGTTTCACAATCCCGTTATGGTCGCCGAATCTCCGAATGTCATCCATAATCCCACCTCCAAGGGTTCATTTCAGCATTCTCAATCCAGCTCGCAATGGAGTT